>JALBZB010000038.1:0-68259 GCA_038050625.1 Pythium sp. MPC-2022a
GACCCCAACATGAGCGACCTGTTGTACTGCGTCGACGGCGACACCAAGCAACAGACAACATTCCAATACACATAGGACACGCGCCGCAAAGAGACGAAGGTGAAGAAGTACAGGGACTACGTACAGGAACGCAAGCAGGAGGTGATCGACGGCAAGCGTATCGACGAATGGGAGGCGGAACTGAGCACCTACAACAGGAAGACGACTGACTTCGAGCGCTTCAAAGCCTACGTGGAGAAAAGAACGAGGTGAACAGGCGTCTGAACCCTGTGTACAACCAGTACATCTTCCGGAAGCTGAAGCTGGGCGGCTACATGCGTCATCAGATAACGGAAGCTCGTCTCCTGAAGCAGTTCAAGAAGCTGTTCGAAAGCGGAGCAGAAACGATAGTCACGATAGGGGATTGGGACCAGAGGCAGCACCGCAGGTTCACGGAGCCCATCAAGGGCAAGGGCTTCAGGACGATGTTTCGAAAGGCGGGCTACGACGTGTACCTGGTCGATGAGTTCTGCACCAGCTGCAGGTACATCGCGTGCGACTGGGCGAGTGTACGACGTTCCAGGTCTGCAAGAACCCTCGACCGTACAGGAGCGGCAGCATCTTGCGTCACGGACTGGTCAGGTGTACGACTTGTTCCAAGCTGTGGAACCGAGATACGAATGCCGCGTCGAATATCTGGAAGGTGGCGATGAGCGCAATCCGAGGCGAGGGTCACCCCGCGTACTTTTGAAAGGCTAGAGACCCAATCAGTGGTGCTACGTCGGTCGGGAACGAACTTCCTGGGTGTCTTTCGACGCTCCCATGCAACCACGATTTGACCTAATGCGGGTGAAAAGGCCCCGGGGTGAAAAGGCCCCGGGGTGAAAAGGCCCCGCAAGGCCGAAGTGGAAGATGGGTCAGTTTGCCTTTAATAATAGGCAAGAAATAGATGAGAGGGTTCTTTGTCTTTTTCAGGTGGTGAAGAATAAAATTGAATTCTTGATACCGTATTTAAACAGTTTTTAAACAACTGCCCAAGGTGAGATGGGTTCATGTGCAGTCAGGATTGCAAACCTGGACCGCTTGGCCGAACCAGATTGCAGCGTCTGCTTCCCAATGACGCAGCCTGCGTATTGGCGAACGGGGAGCTCGACGGCGCAAAGCCCCCAAGCGAAGAGAGAGAAGCGAACCCCACTATCGAAAAGAATCCCCGAGCCGCAGCCCAAGAGCCAAAGAGAGAGATGCTGATGCTTCGACGCGCCGCCCACTGCAACCGCCGCACTGCGCACAGCACAGCCTACCGGTCGCTTGCGAGTGAGTGTCTTCGCTGGGAACATCCCATTCGTTGGATTATTAGTGCGCACACTTACTGCTTGTTGTTTTGGTTTGATATGCTTGAATGTAGCCTCCGCCGATGGCAAGCAGACGATCGGATTCATCGGCCTGGGCAACATGGGGCTCCCGATGGCGCACAATTTTGTCAAGAGCGGCTACGACGTACTCTGCTTCGACGTGAACGCGGAGAACATCAGTCGCCTGGTCGGTCTCGGCGCGCGGTCCGCAGCGTCGGTCGAGGAGATCGCGTCGCAGGTCAGCACCGTCTTCTCGGTGCTGCCGAACGACGAAGTGCTAACGAGCGTGGTGCTTGGCGACGACAAAGTTCCCGGCTCGGGCTTGCTTGCGAACCTCCCCAGCGGCGCTCTCCACGTAAGCTGCTCGACGATCCACCCAGAGACGTCCCGCCACTTGGACAGCAAGCACAGTGAGAAGGGGGCGTCGTACATTGCGGCACCGATTTTTGCGCGTCCGGACGGCATGGAGGCGATGCAGGCGAACTTTGTCATCTCGGGCTCGAACGCGGCAGCCGTTGAGACCACGACGCAGTGGCTCAAGTGCACCAGTGCGGGCGTGTACAACTTCAGCAACGAAGACGCCGGCGCCGCGAACGCCGTGAAGCTCTGCGGCAACTTTCTGATCGCGTCTGCGATCGAGTCCATGGCGGAGGCGCTGTCGCTCGTCGAGTCGAACGGCGTCGACCGCGTGCAGGCCATGCAGTTCTACAGTAACACGTTTCTCAACTCGGTGATCCACAAGGGCTACGGCCAGCGCGTTTCGGAGCGCGACCATCGTCCTGGCGGCTTTGCGCTAGAGCTCGGGTACAAGGACCAGCACCTCGCGCACCAGATGGCGTTGCAGAACAAAGTGCCGATGCCGTTCCTCTCGGTGCTCATCGATCGCTTCCTGAGCGAGCGCGCCAAGGGCCGCAGCGACTTGGACTGGTCGGCGATCGGCCTGGGCGTGTGCGAGTCGCGCGGTGTGGACGTCTCGGACGCGATCAAGCGTTCGCGTGACACTGGCGACGATAGCGAGAAGTAGATAGTTGCAGTGTCTCTGTGGCTCATTTTGGAATCGTTCGTTTATGTGACTTCAATGTACTATGCTTCAACGCGTTCTCCTCCTGTTTTGGCACAGATTTAATGCATTTAACCCAATTTGACGAATTTTCAAAATCAATGATTGTTACTTGAATGTGTTCTGAAGATCGTACCAGACCAGTTTGGATTGAGATTCATTGTGTTGCTTGAATGTGCGCTGAAGGTCGTACCAGGATTGCTGTGTGAAGCGAGAGATACGCAATGAGCCAAAAGCGAAGAGCTCACGAGACAGGCAGACAGAGCGACGATGAAGCTGCTGAAGAAGCAGATCAACGAGAAGGACGGCGCGGGCTCCGTGGTGCTGCGCGCCGAGGAGCCGGAGGACATGTGGCACGTCTACAACCTCATCCACGTGCACGACTCGGTCAAGACCACTACGATCCGGAAGGTGAGGATATATAGAGAGAATTTTTTTGCAGTGTTTGAAGTAGGGCCGTTGGATGGATGGATGAACTCATGGACTCTTGTGCACATGCTTGCAGGTCGTGAAAGAAGGTGCGACGGGGTCTACGAGCAGCCAGCGAGTGCGCATGACGCTGCAGATTGAGGTGCATTGTCCATTAGTGCTTGACGCTCTGCGGATGGATGGGTACTGACTGACGCCTCCTGACGATTGCAGGTGGAGCACATCAACTTTGACCCCGCCCTTTGCGTGCTGCGTATCAAGGGCAAGAACACGATGGAGAGCCAACACGTTCGGGTGCGTGCTGCGCAAGTTGCATGCGAGGGATATAGCGCTGTGTTAACGCCGTGTTTTGTTACATCTTTATGTACAGTTGGGGGCGTACCACACGCTGGACCTGGAGATGAACCGCGACTTCACGCTGATCAAGAACTGCTGGGACGTCATGTCGCTCGAGCGCATTGACCTCGCGTGCGACATCGCGAAGAAGGCGGAGCTCGCGGCCGTGGTCATGCAGACGGGTCTGGCACACCTGTGTCTGATCAAGGGCCACATGACGGTGATCAAGGCCAAGGTGGAGAACAGCATCCCGAAGAAGCGCACGGGCAGTACGGCGCACGCCAAGGGCACCGAGAAGTTCTACGAGAACATCGTGCGGTCGATCAAACAGCACATCGACTTCAAACTTGTCAAGTGCGTGCTGATTGCGAGTCCGGGCTTCGTGAAGGACGACTTCTTCAAGTTCATGATGGAGCAGGCGATCCGCCAGGACGACAAGCTGCTCATGGAGAACAAGAGCAAGTTCATCTTGTGCCACTCGTCCTCGGGGCACAAGCATGCGCTCGATGAAGTGCTCAACGACCCGGTACGTCCGGGGCTTTCTCTTGTGGGCCAACACTGTGGTAGGTTGGTTTTTCTAATGTTGTTGATTTTTTTTGTATCTCACAGGCCCTCCAGTCCCAGGTCGCGGACACGAAGGCTGTCGAGGACGTCAAGAGCCTCGACACGTTTTTCAGCATGCTGCACACGGACCAGGACCGCGCGTACTACAGCTACAAGCACGTGGTCGCGGCGAACGCGAACAACGCGATTGAGACGTTGCTGATCACGGACGAGCTCTTCCGCAACCAGGACATCGCCACGCGTCGAAAGTACGTGGACCTGGTGGAGAGCGTGCGCGCGAACGGCGGCACCGTCCGCCTGTTCAGCAGCCTGCACGTCTCGGGCGAGAAGCTGGGTCAGATCAGCGGCGTGGCGGCGATCCTGCGGTTCCCGATGCCCGAGATCGACGAGGCGGACGACGGCTCCGACAGCAACTCGGACGAGGCCGATCAGGAGGACGAGCTCAAGGAGGAGAACGTGTTCGACGACCTGTCGATGGACCCGCTATCCATGTAGATAGGCAGACCTGAGGATTGAGAGTTAATGACACAACAGTACTAGGAAGACAAAGAGGCTGTCGCAACTAAATGAAACACATGGTTCTGGTTACGCATTCGCTGTGTTGTGCGACAGCACGAGGTTGTACACTTTCTTCTCAAAGTTCTGCGACGTGATACGCTCGCCGATCGGCGCGAACGGGTTCGACATGGCGTTCACATACATCTTGTGTAGTTCCGCGAAGAACTGTCGCCATAGAGAAACAGCGTTAGCTCATACTCCCTGTCACGCATGAGCTAAGGTGAGATTTTGTAGTACAATACGCACCGATCGGAGCTCTGATTCGCGCACGGGCGAGTCCTGCATGATCGCCACGAACTTAATGGACGTGTTGGTGACGTAGCCGTATCTGCACCAGAAGATACTCAAGTCAGGGGTGATGCAATACAAGAAGGGACGGACGCCCCAACCAACTGAAATAAACTCACGCGCGGAAGTCTTCGATGGGGCCGAGAAAACCAAGGTACATGTCGTCCTTCGCGGTCATCGTGCCGGCGCTGCGCAGCTTCTCTTCGATGATGTCGAGCGACACGTGCGCGATGTAGTGGAAGCCCAGGTCCTCTTCCTCATCGAACGTGCGGATGTACAGCGGGCTGTTCTGTACATACGAACAGTGATATATACAGAGCAGACGCGTACAGTGTGAGCAACAGCACGTCGCGCACAGGTAGAACCTATCAGCGACAGCCAAAGTAACACAAGGAGAGCACGCACCGCGGCGCCGATCACCGCCACGCACGAGATCATTCTCTTCTTCCTTTGTGTGCTGTTTTGCTTTGTCCCTAATTGCCAAAATGAGCCCTTCGATCTGGGAACCATAATGTTGCGCGAAAGTTGCGCGAGCAAGTTTCAGAGTTGATGTGACCTTTCAGCATCCAATTCACTCACTGTCAGTGAAATGCGCACGCGTCACATGCGGCTCCATCCTCATGTGACTACGACTCAATATCATCAGCGTTGCCCTCTTGAGAGTCACGGGACTGCGAGTGCTGGTCGTTTGACTTGGCGTCACGTGGAGTGGAGTAGGGCGTGTAGCTGGGGGATGTGGCTTCGGAGCCCGACGCAGCGATGTGCTCCTCTTCCTCCTTCTCCTCTTTCACGACTTTGCTTGCTTTCGTCTCCTCTGTAGATGGTGATACGATAGCACTAGCCCGGACTGACGGAGCTTCAGCAGTAGTAACGTCGTCGCTAGAGGTGGAACCTCCGTTCAAAGCGCGACGGAAGTGCGCGTCCATCTGCCGCCAGAACTGCTGGATCTTCCTGGCGGCGGCGTGCATCGCTTCCTCGAGCTCTGCTGCAGTCAGGTGGAGACTCGACAGGGTGCTAACACTCTCTTCCATTTTGTAATCACTCACGTGATCTGCTGATTCGATTCCCGACGCAATTTGTTTTTCGATGATGTACACGCCTGTATATTCTGCCTTTGGTTGATGTTTTTTGTGTACCTCTTCGTTGGACTCGATCACCGATGCTGTATGCTCAAGCACATAATTGTCAAAGTGAACACCGTCGCTTCCGGTTTGCACTGGAATTGCGTCAGCTGGATCCTGGGCAAAGCACTGCAAAGGCTGCTCATGCTCCACTACTATCACGAAAGAAGACTCTACAGAGTCCAGAACTGGGTCATCAGAAGAGCTCTTGTTGCCTTTTGAAGCGCTTGGTTCTTCGTCCGCAGTAGCGACATTGATTGACACTGGAGAATCAATTTCACCTGAATCAACAACACCAGTATTTGGCTCACTTCTTTCTTCTTTTGCATCTGATGGACTATGTGGATTGCTCTCAGCAGCGATCTCCACACGCGAGCGAAAGTCATCGACTGACAGTCCAGAGTTCTTGAGCTCCGAAGGTTCTTTCGGGCCATTAGCTTCTTGTCGAGTCTCAACATCTGCGTTCAGTGGCTTTGGGTCTTGAATCACCACCTTCGCGTACGGATCAACCACATCCACGAGGAAGCCCTGGTAATACTCGTGTGCACTGGAATCGTGCGTCTCAGGTTCATTTGCTGCCTCTGGGGTGTCCAATCTGGTGTGGGGATCGACCACATCGACAAGGAAGCCCTGTCGGTGCTGCTCTGCTGCTTCATTCCCAGTTTGTTCTGGCTCATTATCCTGTTCTTTTGGGTCGTCGTCAAAGTTCTCCTCGTCGTACAGATGATCTGATACCGGAATGACAGCATTTGGGATGGCTGCAGCTGCACTTGAAATTGGTTCTTTCGCGGGTTGGTCCTCAACATCGTCTTCACCAAGCGATTGATCGTTATCAGCAGCAACAACTTTGGTTTCAGACCCGCTCAGATCAGCGCCACCAACAACAGCATCGCTCTTGTAATCTTCTTGTTCATCTTCAGCGTCCGAGATCTCCAATGGATCATCAACAGCAATACGGGAAGCAGTTAATTTCACTGGCGAGTCTGAGCCTTTGGTTGAGACCTCTTCGATTTCAACGTCAACATCGTGCTCTTCTGGGTACCCGTCCTCTGAGCCACTGCCTTCTTTTGAATGCTCGATTTCGTTTTGCCGCGCTGTAAGCGTTGCTTCATGAGCCATATGTGTTGCGTCGGGCTCCCCTTTCACTTGGATTGTTGGGACCTGGTCCTGCTGCTTCGGGTCTTCGCTGAAGCTCTCGTACAAATCCGGACCCTCGCTTGCTTTGACATCGTCGCCATCACCAACTTTACCCGCCTCATCGGGCTGAGTGACTGGCTTAATTGGTGGACTTGAGACTGTCTTGGCTCCCTGTTCTTCAACATGATCAGGTACCGGGCCGACTGCTTCTCCTGGGCCAAGTCCCGATTCACCAGCACTTGGAGGCCAATTCTTCTCGTCTATCACGGGTTCCAGCTTCTTCGCAGCCTTGTCTTGCGCTGGCGCCGCTGTGGTGGGATCGCCTCGAAGCTCCAGCGTTATCACGGCTGCATTGTTTTGTTGCTGTTCTTCTTCGTCTTCAGGGACGGCTCTCAGTTGCTGCAGCCCCGCGATCTTCTCCCGGATCGCCGCCGCCTCTCTCTGCTGCTCGCGGCTCTTCTTCTCCACCTCCAGTCGCGCTCTCGCCGCTCTCACCGTGCGGATGTGGATGTTCTCCTCCAGTTCGCACTCAACCTCCAGCTGCGCGAGCCGCACCTGCTTGAAGTACTCGGCTTCCTGCGCGCGCCGTCGGGTCTTGGAGACGAAGCTCTCTTTCTTTCTGGCTGGGTCTGGTGATTTTGTTGCTGTTGTTAGCAGTACTTTGCCCTTACCAGAAATCGTACTTCGTGGGTCGCTGAGTGGTAGAGAGTCCCATCCTAATGCTGCTTTTGTAGTGATGTTGTTATTCGCACTGCTGGCACGAATCGAAGCGCCGTGGTGGGGTTTAGCCGCTGGTGTCTTGTTCGTCTTTGTGTATCTAGCTTCACCCTCAGTGACAGCAGTAGAACCCAACGCAGCCGAGAGCTTGAGTTTTCCTACAACCGCCCCATCGGAATGCCTCGATGGCGACGCTGACGCTGCGGACATTGCTCGCAATCGTTCGATCTCCTTGCGATACTCCTCGAGCTCGACCTCCAGCTCCTGGCATCGAAGGAACTTACTAGTTACTCATAACAATGAGCAGCTACACATTACAATCCAAGAAGCGTTCAGTACTAAAGTAGGAGACTGTCGATCGTACCTGCTGTACTTAAGTCGATCCAGCTCTTTCTTGCGCTCCTCTGCGATCGCTTCAGCGTTCACCACCTGAGGTTATCAATTGAGAGCAGCCACAATGTCAACGTAATCATCCGGAATGTGGCAATGAGGCTAATGCAGACAAACGCAACGCACTCGCTGTTGGTTCTCCATCACAAGGCGGTCAATTAGCTCCTGCTTGCGCTTCTTCGTGAGCTCTGCGTCCTGCGGGGCTCGTAGCACGGCAAACGCCGCTTGGAGCTGGTGGTATGCAGCACACACAGACACATAAACGCAGTTGTTCGTTGGTACAGTATGTGGACGCGTACGTACGCTGATGTCAAGCGCAAATACTTAAGCTGTCCATACGTCTTTGTCTTTCTTTTGCAGCGTCTCCTGGAGCTTGCGCATCTGGGTCTTGAGCTGCAGGATGAGGTCGTCCTGTGATTACAGACTCCTGGGTCAGTTTGCACATTTAATAGGTGTAAGCTCAGTATGATTAGGATATGTGGCAGCTCACTTTCTCCACGATCTGCTTCTTTGCAGCTCCCAGATCTTCCTTCGTGCGCTCCCATTCTCGACGCTGCTCTTCAACCTGAGGGAGCATGACGCGTCAGCAACCCAAGAACGAGACCAGCAGCTACAGCTCCATACAACAAGCCCGAGCCACACGCACCAGAATATGCTCGTACGCAGCAGCATTAGGAAGCTTCGCACCATGAGCCACAGCGGATACGCCGCCTTTGCCCATCAATCAGTCAACCAACGCACGCATACACACACGCACGCGCTCCGCCCAACACTCGGTCGGCCAGCATGAGAAAGGGTCATTCGCGTCCTTTCGGGTACCCAAGTTAAGTGGACCACTCCACGCGAGTCCATATAGAAAGCGATAGAATAAAACGGCTGTGAGTTTCTATTTCTAATGGACCTCCCCGAAAAGTCGCGTATCCATCAAAAGTGGCGAATCCAAAATGCAGAATCTCTTATTGCGCTGAAGCAGCAGCGCCACGGCCATCACCACCCCACCCAAGTAAACAAAGAGCAGCAACGCTAGCAGCAGAACGATGGGCGAAGCGCCGAGCTGGCAGCACATGTGGGGCGCCAAGGTCAAGATGCCGTGCGACATGGAGGACGACGTGCTGGAGGACGCCATCAAGCACGTGACCTCGCGCTTGTCCAAGTTCGACACGGAGGAGTGGGAGAAGCAGGGCCTGACGGTGCGTACTATTGGCTTGCTATTGGCGTGTATCGGTGTTAGTAGGGTCTGTGCGATTAGCCTAATGCGTTGGTTGATACGGTTGTAGGTCTGCGAGGAAATCAAGGCGCACATGGACGAGCTCTGGGAGCCGCACTGGGTGGTCTGTATCGGCCGCAACTTTGGTTCGTACGTCACGCACGTCACACACAACTTTGTGTTCTTCTACTTCAACGAGAAGGCGATCATGGTCTACAAGGCCGGCTGAGCCAACCAGCAGTCACTCGAGACAGCTACCGTAGCTTTTGTGAGCGGTGTGCAGTCATATCCAGCGCAGTGCACGCACGAATAGCTCACCAGTAGCCAGCCACTGTATGATCCAAACGTAAATCTTTATCTATACTGTCCGTTCTCTTCTCATAGAACGTGATCCATGCCCCACAGAGAGCGCAGCGCTCTGGCGCTAATGTGGAGCTCGCTTAGCCACTGTGACAGTAAAATATACCCCAATTTTTAACCGGTTGCACAAAAATGATCCAAATGGCATATTTTGGGATCAAAATACATCATTTTATCGACTTAAAAATATACCACTTTCACCGCAAGCGAACAAAATACACCATTTGCGCTACCACCATTTTGCCTTGCAGTCCAGCCAACAGTTTTTTTTGACACGCTTTTGAGCTTTTGGCTCGAAGGGTTACAGACAAATCAACCTGCGCAGCGCTCCAGACACAGCAGGCAGAGAAGCATGGCGCCCGCAGTGAAGAAGCAGCGCATGACCGGTGACGCCACCGCGCACACGACGCAGGAGGCCAACGCATCCTCAGAGCCAAAGCTCAAGCGTGAGGAGAACGACGACGATGACGACGACGACGACGACGACGACGACGACATGGAGGACGAGGAGTCGCCCATGTCCATCATCGCGCAGTTCCAGAGCGAAGATGTACGATACGCGTTGCTTTCGTGCTCATTGTGATGGTGATGTGTGTCGTCAATCAATATGGCTGCTGACTACTTGTGTGTATGTGCTAATAGGGAACGAGCGTCGGTCCGCAGTTGGACATCCCGCTGAGCTCGAATGTGAACCAGATGGAAGTGCTTGTGAACGAGTTGCTGCAGGTGCGTTCGTGTCCAAGGCGCTGGCTTCTTTAGCGTATTGTGCAAACACATTGCTGTCGTGCGCATTGTGCCTTATTGATTCTCACGCAATGCGCTCTTGCACTCACTCTCATTGACAGAACGGGAAGAACAAAGTGCCGTACTCACTCTTTGTCGGCGAGACCGAGATCACAAAGTCGCTCCAGGCCACTGTGGAAGAACTGGTACGCTTTGTCTTTACTTAGCAGGTCAATAGCGGAGCTCATGCGCTCACACTATTCGCTTTCTTATTCTTGCTTTGCATGACGCTTGTTCAACAGAAACTATCGACAGAGACGGCACTGACGATCACGTTCCAGCCGCTCGCAGTCTTCCGCGTGCGTCCCGTGACGCGCTGCAGCGACACGCTCCAGGGCCACTCGGAGGCCATTCTGCACGTGAGCTTCAGTCCGGACGGCAAGAAGCTGGCGAGCGGCGGCGGCGACGCGACGGTGCGCTTCTGGGACACGAACACGTCGATGCCCAAGCACACGGGACGTGGCCACAAGCACCACGTGCTGTGCACGGCGTGGGCCCCGGACGGCGAGCGCTTCGCGTCCGCGGACCGCAACGGCGAGATCCGCATTTGGGACCCGAACACGGGCAAGCAGGTCGGCCAGCCGCTCAAGGGACACAAGCAATGGGTGAACTCGCTCACGTGGGAGCCGATGCACCGCAACGCCAGCTGCGAGCAGTTTGCGAGTGCGTCTAAGGACGGCAGCATCAAGGTGTGGAACGCGCGCACGGGCCGCCAGGTTGCGTCGCTCTCGAGCCACACGGACTCGGTCGAGTGCATCAAGTGGGGTGGCGAGGGGCTGCTCTACAGCGCGTCCCGTGACCGCACGATCAAGGTCTGGCAGATGGAGGGCGACCACGTGGGCAAGCTCGTGAGCACGCTGGTCGGCCACGGCCACCGCATCAACACGCTGGCGCTCAACGTCGACTACGTGTGCCGCTCGGGACCGTTCGACCACACGGGTAAGACGTTCGCGACGCGCGAGGAGATGCAGCAAGCGGCGCTCGAGCGCTACCAGGCCGTGCGCAAGAACCAGCCGGAGCGCCTGGTGTCCGGCTCGGACGACTTCACGCTTTTCTTCTGGGAACCTGCCGAGAACAAGAAGCCGATCGAGCGCCTGACCGGTCACGTGCAGCCGGTGAACCACCTCTGCTTCTCGCCGGACGGGCGGTACTTTGCGAGCGCGTCGTTCGACAAGAAGGTCAAGATCTGGAACGGCCAAACGGGCAAGTTCGTTGCAACGCTGAACGGCCACGTCGGCGCCGTGTATCAGGTGTGCTGGTCGAGCGACTCGCGCCTGATCGTGAGCGCCAGCAAGGACTCGACCGTCAAGGTCTGGGAGCTCGCAGACCCGAAGAACGCCAAGATGACGCTTTCGGGTCATGAGGATGAGGTCTACGCGCTCGACTGGAGTCCGAATGGCGACAAGGTGGCGTCCGGCAGCAAAGACCGCAAGATCAAGATGTACGTGTCCTGCAAGCTCGTGCCCGTTTATCCGGTTGTTTTGTTTTGTGTGTTGATTATGCGTACTTATCTCTGTTGTGTCTGATGTTTGTTGTTGTTTGTAGCTGGCGTCATTAAGTTTGTGAGTTTGTACGACCTTTTCGCAACATTTTATAGACTTTGACTTCCTAAATAAAACTGTCCCCACTCGAACAACATTCAAGCAACATTCTCTTGTTTGGATATTTCCTTATTTTGGACAACTTAAATCAATATCGGTTTAGTCTTGATTGGAATTTTGATACCAGAAATTAACAAAACATTCTGTTCAATCATTGGATGCTCAGTTCCCGCCAAGCAAGCCAAAAGCCCGCCAGTTTTTTTGCAGTCAGTCTTCTTATCAGCCAGAAGCAAACAAGCCGCCAAGACCCGAGCAGGAAGAGATGAAGCGCGGACGCGAGGAAGAGTGCAGCTACGCAGAGCAGGAGGCACAGCAGAGCAGGGCTGCCGGCGCCACGTTCTCCCCCGTACACCCGTCGTTCCATGTGCAGCAGCATGGCGCCCCTACGTTCGGGTCCATTTCGCCCTGGAAGCAGCAGCCGCTGGTCAGTGCTTTTCAGCGCGCCAAGCCAGTGCCGATGAAGCGGCTTCGAGACCGCTCCGTGCCCATCGGTAAGACTGAGGAACAGGAACGAGGAGACCAAATGGTCGTGCTCACAAGTTCGTTTGCTTCCCTTCTTTGTTTTGGCTGACTGGATGCATTTGCCCATTGGATGGTTGTTGATCGCAGATGCGATGAGCCGCATGATGTCGGCTGCGGTCACGAACGCGAGGATGAAGAAGCACAGCGCGCAGATGCAGGCGATGTCAATGCTCCCCGTGACCAACAGCGCGTGTTGCTCTGTGTGCGAGAGTGGGAAGAGGAGCCAGGCCGCGCCGCCTGCGCTCGACCGGTGCTCGTACTGCGAGAAGCTCATGGGGGTGTGCTGTCGCTGTGACTGCGAAGGCTGCTTCAGCCAGTTCTGCTCGCTTTGCTCCACACTCAAGTACGTTTGTTTGTCGTGTGTCATTCATCGGGCTTGTAACATGCTGCTGAGCTGTTTACTTACTTGTAATCTCGCGATCGCACGTTTTCATTTTCAAATTCCAGCTGCGACCAGCAATTTGACCGCGTGCTCTGCTGGACCTGCAACGATGCGAGCATTTAGATGCATCTCGCTCTGTACATTTCCCCCCCACACATCTTAATTTCTAACTTAAATGTTGCGTTTTTTTCCTTTTTTGTATTGGTGTACCTCCTGGGAGCTCAATAGTGTTGGTGATTGGCTGCGTCTGCTCTCTCTATCTCTGCCTTTCAATCTAGCTGAATGTGGTGATGGCAGTGGCCGTGTCGTCGAACAGGAAGCGTTGGACCATCTCGTGTGCGACGTGCGGCTGATCACGAGGCACCATCTACAGGATTATTTCGTGGCAGGAGGCACACATAGAGAGCGACGTCAGCAACGATTCTACAGTCACGAACAGCATGATTAGAATACGCGCTCAAGGGGGTACTTACGTGGCCTGACTCGAAGACCCTCATGAAGCTCAAGCCGTTGGCAGTTCGCACCTGCCCCGCTTCCCGCCCATTCGTTCTGAAAGATGCCATTGGCGCATCGCTGAACGCCTGTTGGTGGTTCCACTTCAGCTGGCGCGTCCACTCGTCCTGAGCCTTCCAGTTCACGACTGTGTCCGCGTCACCACCATACACAAGCACACGGACGCCCTGTTCAAGAAGGTACGCGACGTGAACTTCGCTCTCTTCCAAGAAGTCCCACTGCTCTAGTTGCGCTGTCAGCTCGGCGCTGCAGAGCTGCCAGCTACGGTTCGGCACGCCAAAGTACTCGAGCACGGGCTGTTGGTTGACAAAGTCTTCGAGTCGGGAGAAGCGATAGCAAAGACCGACGCGGTCGTCCGCGTGGCACTCACGCCGCATGTCGTACTCGTTCCAGCCCGAACTAGTGACGGCAGAGACCACGAGCCCGTTGAAGTGCTGGAAGAAGCTGACCGCATCGTCACAATCACTCGCTGAAAAATCGCTGCGTAGCGACCGCTGATGGTATGGCCTGTTGGCAAAACTGCATCGCTCGGACGCCGAGGCAAACTGCTCCGCCAAGATGCGGAGTTGCGCTTCGAGCGACCCGATGAGATCCTTGTCGTACTTGTTCAAAGCTGCAAAATCCACAAACGTGTCCACAACCGATCTGGGCGAGACAACGCCATTTCCGATCCCAACTCCCTTCAGAAAGGGTCCCCACCGCGCTGCGTCCGTTCTGAGCAAGTGCTGCGCCAAGTCTGGGACATAGTGACCGGCGTAGCTTTCGCCAAAGATGTAGAAATCGTTGGTCGCGAGCTCGGGGTGGCTGAGGAAAAACTGGTTCAGGAACGTCGCCATGTTCTGTGCGGACTCTTCGTGGGTCCAGAAATTGTCCGCGTCCGGATCGCTGAACCCTGTGCCTCTCGGCTGATCGAGGAAGATCACGTGGGCGAGCGACGTCCACGAGTGCGGATTGAACGAGATTCGGTTTGCTTCATCGTCGAAAATGCACGGGCCAAGCTCAAACAACCCGCCGACAAGTCCCGAGCACCCGGGGCCACCTGAAAGCCACAGGATGACGGGGACATCGCTGGGAATAGCTCCAGAGTTAGAGATCGAGGAGGACTCGTAGAAAATGTAGTACAAACCGCTGAAAAAGCCCGTCTCCTTCTTCACTTGTTCTCCACAAAGAGAAGTAGACGACGGGGATGCATAATCATCTGGTGCCAACGCGCTTGCGGCTGCGTACAGCTTCCTGTCTAGCACACTCGCTGATGAGCTCAGGAAGCATAGCGCGCATAAAGCCAAGAGAAGCTCACGTCTGCGCATGATCAATCTACCTGCGCGCCTTGCCGCGAGTCCTCGTTAATGAAAGGCGTTTGGAGCAGACATTCTGTGGATGTGACCTTTCACGAAGGACTGGTGAACTAAAACTGATACGACAACCATTCAGTATGCTCAAAACGCCAAGATCCAATCGCTGTTTGCATTGTTTTATGTGAAAAACTTCCCATCCAAAACAAAAAAGCTTGATCTTCCGCCCAGCTAAAAGAAAATCGACTCGAACGACCTGCCCCCCTGTTCGTGACTTGGGATGATGACATCCACATCATCGGTGGGAACTAAGCTCTCCACTTCGTCGCCATCGTCCAGGTAGAATGCCGTATTCCTTGAATCAGCTGTGCCTTGTGCTTGGCGACCATATCGACGCATTAACTGATCTAACTGATCGTCCACAGTCGAGCGGGTTTTGTTGAGCTGATTGAACAAAGGTGCATTGGAGTTGAGCCCCAGCTGCAGTAGATGAATGAGCTCAATTCAACACCACAATTCGGAATAAAGGATAAGAATTGCTACGCTTACCTTTTCCCGCACGAATGATGTGGAAAATGGTCTCGAATCGATTGAATTCAACGAATTCAAAGCCCCAGAACCGGATCCGGCGTTGGTCTTGATCGATCTTGGCAGTGCTTTCGCGGTTTCGTAGCTTGACGATTCTGTGAATCTTGCCATACTCGTTGATCGTCCGCTTGTACGACTCGAAGGATCCAGGTTCAGCATGTTTGGTACGACGTTGACACTCGAGCCTTGGACGCTAGCCTTACTTTTCCTTGGCTGCTCATCTTCCAAAGCCGTCCTCTTCGTAAACCGAAAATGCGCGAACATATTCTCTGCAGCTTTGCGTTTTGTGTCGTGTTTGAGCGCACTAGTAGTAGCTGATTTTCTTTTTCTTGCGTCAATGCCACTGCCCACAGTGCTAGAGATGTCAGAGGGGATAGCATGGACCACGTTCGAAGGGATTCTCATCGGGCAATCTCTCTCGCGCAAATCTTCAGTTTGTCGCTTGCTCCCTGGATCTACTCGGACTTCAGCTCTAGGGTTGCGAAATGCCGCGAGATTAAACTGCTCCAATACTTCTTTGCTGGCGGATGTCTGCTGCGCGGTATTGTCGTGATGCTGCTGCTCCCGATCATTTGCCAAGGTTGAGAGCGATTCGCTAGCGGGAACATGGCAGAGATACTGACAAATGCTCTGCTGCTTCGCCGTTTTCTGATGCCTCTCAAGTTTCTTGATCTCTCTCAACAACTTGCTGTCACAGTTTGAGAATGCTGGACTTGGTTCACTATTTTTGACGCAGCTTGTGGGAACTGCATTCTTTGTCGACATTGTGTTCGCTGAGAGTCGCGGCATGGTGTTTGCTTTGGCTATCCAGTCTCTATCAGTCTGAGTGATCTGCTTGTCTTGCTGTAGGGCGACTTCAAAGCGCTGATCCACCCCGGCAAATTGATCATGGAAGACTCGGACATAAATGAACCGATTATTTTCTTTGAGAGCCTTTGTAATCTCAACATCGAACGCTGATTCCGCTTGAGCACCTTCGCGGAAAAGAAGCAGCAGATCAGGAACCCAGACGAGCAGAGTACACGTTTGCGCGAAGTCTGAATCATCAGATGAAGAGTGGCGAGTACTTGAACGGTTTCTCTTCACGACAATTTGCATCGTTTCATCCAGCATTGACGTTGATGCAGAAAAATCTGCAATCGACGAAGCTTTCTTGACCAAGGTAGAGCAAAACTGGATGTCACGACTGATGTACTTCTTCAGGTATTCTGGATCAGCGCTTGCTAGTTGACGGAGCGTTCGCACGCCCATGTACTCAAGAGACTTGGCAACACGCATGTCGACTCCCTCGATTTGGTGCAGACATGCGGCCCCTCCGCTTTCATCCCATGAGCGCAATTTGACGCAACGCCACAAATTGTGTGCGATCGATATTGCTTCTCCGTGGTTGTAGTGCACCAAGAACTCTACCACAGCTACCAACAACAGTTAAGATACCACCATAAAGTCATTGCCTTCGTACATGTAGTCAAACGCTTACCTCTCAATATCCGCTCAGCGCCTTCCATGCACTCCAACATTTCAGCGAACAAAGGCTCATCTTGATGAAGAAGTCTTCCGATTCCAGCTTGAATGAGAATGTTGACCTTCATTTCGGCGGTATTGACGACGCTCTTGATTGCTACACCCTTCACACGATATCGGATCTTGCCATCGTTGAGTTGATTCAGAGTTTTCTTTTCGCTTCTTCGCAGTGGGTGCTGCTGAATCTCTTCGCACCTCGCCAGCAGCTGTAAGAGGTAAGACGTGTTTAAGGGAGTCTGAGCCAGACGTGATATACTTTTCACAGTGTCCAGTCCAAGATAGTGCTGGCTCATCAACGTGCCCAACTTGGTTGGCTGGAGACCCTCTGCGTCATCGCTCAATACGACCATCTTGCTCTCACACAGCATTTTCAGCGAATTGTCAACAAGTTGTTGAATTCGACTGGGAAAATGATTTTTTTCGCATCTTTTCGCGAGAAATGTTGACTGTTTTAAAGATGAAATGCGTCAGAAATGCTGATAAGATGTTACGCTGATCGTGAAAATTCTTACCTCCACCCAGTTTTTGGCTTCAACTTTTCTGCGCACTGATACTTCGTGTTAGGGTGTGATCAAAAATGAAAATTGTTTGGCTTTGAAATCCTCACCTGTGCCAAGAACGATCTCGCAGTTCAAGCTTTCGTGCAAGTAGTTTGCTATCGAGCTCTCGATGGTAAGATCGGTTGGATTACTGCGTCGAAAGTCATCGTTAGAAGTGAGGTACATCTGTCTGGAACGGGTCAGATTCAACTACCTGCAAAGCTGCTGGTACTTGTCAACCATTTTTTTTTCTGTCATGATTACTGCAACCCCGGAACTGCGCAGACAGATCGAATCTTCAGTCATTTCCCCTGCATCGAAATCACCCCTTCAAAACAGAACTCCATACCTGTCGAAGCCAGGCCGTCCAGCTCTCCCAATCATTTGAAGTATACTACTCGGGTGCTGCTCCTCGTAGCCTGAATTTCCTTGATAAATCTGGGTTGATTTAATGATGACAAGGCGAGCAGGCTAGAATTGAACAGTGTCTGTCAGTAAACACATAATGGTACGGCCACAGTAAAACAGCGTACCAGATTGACTCCGACAGCAAGAGAACTGGTACAGCTGTCAACACAGATATATGGTCAGATTCAGAATGTCTATCCCGAGCAAAAAAGCAGTGAGGTTACCATAAAATTGGGAGATGACCCTCCCGAAACATTGCTTCAGTGATGCTTCTGTTGAATCGTCAGACTGTTAGCTCACTTCCAAGCGATAGCGCAGTAATGGTGTCCAGTAATACCTTTCTTCAAATTTGAGCGCGGCATGGTGATACCCGATTCCCCGGCGCAGTCCAGCCAACCATCGCTGGTTCACTGAGATCTGAAACGATGTCATGAGTAAATGATCGCTCGAGCCAGACGCAGAATGTGTTCGCTTACCTTTCCAGCTTCTTCGAGTAGCTTTTCGCGTGGACATTCGCATTAGTAAGTTCAACAGAGCAGCTTCGAGGGTCTTCTCTTACTTTTTTGCTTGCAGAATTGGTGGTAGGCAAACTGCCATTGGTGTACGCTGACAGCAATCTACAATGGGTACTGTGAGATAAAGATCACTCTACTCAACAAAGTCAGCAATTGCGCCTTACTCGGCGAGTCGCATCGCGGATTTCCTTGAATTGCAAAACACCAGCGCCGGTTTGCCGCTGGAATATTTGCGAATAAGTGCGTGAACACTGTTGTCCAGGTTTCTACAACAACAACAAATTCAGCCACAGTGCCTCGATAGTGGTCTTACATTCTGTCAGCCAACATACCGTTCGAACAGGAAAGGGTTCGCTGCATTGTTGTAGCCGATAACATGATGAGTCAAAGGCACTGTTGGACAAGCAGTTAGTTCGCGTAAAAATGTGTGATACATGTAAGCGCGATATTCAAACAAACCTGGTCGATACTCGCTCCCAAACTTGGCAGCAAAAGTCAGTTTCCTTACAAATATCACTAGATTTTCGAAGCGTACATACCTGAAAGAGCATCTCGCTGGGACAATGAATCCATTTCGCAACATCTTCAATGTTTGAAAAAGTCGCTGATAACCCAACAACACGCCTGATGATAATTCAATGAGTGAGTGTGCTCAAATTCACCCATGTAACAAGGTTTGACATACAGTTTTTCGTTCGGAAGTCCGCTCTTTTGTGAAGCAGAAGTCTTTGCCAAATTCATCATCCGACAAATGACACTTTCTAGCACTGCCCCTCGGGAACCATCTCCAATTTGGTGAATTTCATCGATCAGTAGCAGATTGACGGAGGCTGCAATGCTCTGTACATCAAGGACTAGAGAAGGTCAGAAAATGGTCAATTTTCGTATGCTTCCACTCAAAGTAGCCAGGCAGTAACTCGCCTGATCGAGGGGAGGAGTCCTCGTTATTGCGTCCCACTGGAATGTTGTTTTTCACGTTATGACCTTTCCACACAACCGTCAACAAGGACATAGTAGCACTCACCTTTTCTGCGGTACTGAGGAGTACATCAGCATCCTCTAATTCGCCCTCATCTGGACTCAAGTCACTCGACAAGTCGATGAACTTCATGTTCAAAGTCGTCTTCCCAAAGCGAGTACTCCAGTCATTCAGTCTGGATGACAAAACAAATCCGCATCATTAAGTGCATTCCCTTTTCGCACCGATCTGATCATGTGCAGAGTCACCTTTCTTGCAACAGTGCTTTCGTTGGAGCGATGTATAGAGCTTTTGGTCTCATCGCACGACGCTTCTCAAAGTTCTGGAGGAACGCCGCTTCAAACACGGTTGTTTTTCCCGAACCTTTCAACAATCACAAACGAGTCGGCATTAGGCTTTCTCCTCCATCTTGAAATCCCACTACACATACCGAAAAGCACTTGCCTGTTGGTGCACTCACAACGAGGTTCTCTTCCGACGTGAACGCCGCCGGTAGCACCTGCTGCTGCACTCTGTTCATGCGCTGGTACTTGAAGCATGACAGCATGTGCGCAGGGAACACGCTGTCCATCTCCGCATTCTGGTTGGTAGCGTCTTCTCCCATCATTGGTATGTGTGCGCGCGCCGCGTATCGAATTGCAGAATGCGGGCAGTGGGTTTCAATTTCAAGACACAGTTTTCAGGAGTGATGGTAGCAACTTCAACATTGGGGTTCTAAGTTCGCATACATGTTTGCAGCCAACTGTTGTTAGGTTCGCACATGTACCAAAGAACCACTGCAACTGCAGCACCTCGTGACACATCGTCAGTGAATTTTCTCCCGGTCCGAGAACAGCGCTCTCGCTGGTATTTGCTTTATCTACAATGCGTGAAGTGATGTGCGACGTAGATGCGCAAGTGCAACTGAATCCCCGTGTGTGTTCACCACAAGTTGAATTTATGAATCGTCTTTACTTCTATTTCACCGCTTTCTTTATCTTGGGAGGAATCCCCAGCGTTTGCTATTCGCTTGCGTTTTGTGGCGGCTATACAATGCAGTCGCGCGGCGTCCGCGCCTCGTGCTAGTAAGCGAAATCAGCGACGAGTTGGTTGACTGACCAGTGCTTGGTGTCTTCCACGAATCGAGCAGCGAGTACCGGCGCTCGGACCCGAGCTCACTTGGAGGGGCGACACTGTTTCGCGCGGCATTCCCATTGGTGGGGCGTGTCGGTGGGTAGCCACCCAGATAGGGCATATTGCTGGACGGTGGAGGCTGCGGCTGTCCCTCCAGGGCTCTCGCATCTGGCATGCTTCCACGATGGGTGCTCGGCTCGTCAATGTCGATACTATATTCAGCAGCCTTAGCAGCGTGATAGTCCGTGTGTGCAGGCTCGTAGTTTGCGCGCAGAGTCGACTGTCGAAGAAGTTTCGGCGACGACAATGGAGACGGGTTCGAGGCGTTGCCTTTGAATCGAAAGCTTCGAGGGGCTGGTGCCTCGGTGACTTCGAACTTCTCTCCGTCGAAATTGATGCTTTTCGGGGGTGCTTGAATTCGCTCTTCCTGCTCAGCTTCATCCTCGCGCTCGTCATCAACCACAAAAGTGCCATTGTAGGTCGAGTTGGCTCTCTCATCATCAACGTTGAAGCTCATCAAACTCATCGACATGTCCTTGTCACGATTGTCTCCGATTTCTGTGTCGTAAAAGCTGCTTGGTGGCGGCACGCGCTTCTCATCATCTCGGGTTTCTCGGACTTTTTTTTTAAAAGACTTTCGGCTCTCAGTCAACGTCGCGTTCAGCCAGCGCGTGCTCGTTCTTTCCATGAAGCTGGAAGAAATGAAGCTCTCGTCCCGCCCACGCTCGCTTTTCACGATACGAAGAATGCGATTTGCGTTGCTGATCACAGCATTGTCAGTAACCGCTTGCTTGTTCTCCACCAGTGTCTCCAAAAACTTCATCATCTCTGAGTAGTAGGTCAAGTCCCGCAGGAGGAAATCAGAGTCGGGTTTACTTGATCCATCAGCCGGTGGGGTGCTTCGAACTTCAAGAATGCGCCGAACCAACTTCAATAGAGCTGGAATGTCAGGATGTTGCATCGTAATTCGGCAACTGAGCAATTCCAAAAACTCGCGTGACACCATCTCTGGAAATTGAAGCAAGCGACGGGCAAGGCGGAGAACGCAGCGATATGGGAAGATTTGCACCATGTGCGAATTGCAGTGGCGCACTAGTTTCACGATTTGGTCCGGAATCTGACTGTTTGCGATGCTCTCGTCGATGTTGAGCGGGGCTCGCAGAAGGTACGTCATCGCTGTGGTCAATTTCTCCACTTCGTCGGCAATCGCTTGAATCTCCGTCGAGGGGCTCTGAAGATCAATCGTGACGAGGCTGTCCCACTTGGTGCGCCACAGCTGGAAGAGAAGCTCGAGATTGTGGGCTGGGTTCGTCAACGCTTCAGGATCCGGGCGTGCGAGGAAGCGATCGAGGTACAATCCGGCCACGAAATTGTTCGGGTAGCAGACATAATCCGTATCATCGTCTAGAATGACCGAGTCGCGCTTCACAAGCGAGCGCTCTAATCGGTTTCTGCAAATGATTTCATCCAGCTTCTTTCGAACCTCGGTCCTCCAGTGCGAGTTCCAGATCAGATCGCTCTTATCGTGGTTGTCGTCGAAGAACTTGGACGCTTTGGTGTAGTCCAAATGGATTTGGTACACGAGGGGGTACGGTAAAAATCGGCAGAGTCCGCTGTACATTTTTTCTCGTAGCGTAAAGTCTTTTTCGAAGAGCGCGTAGAGGATCTCGAATGCCGGCCCTCGCAACGCATCCGCGCGAAGAAAGTTTTCGTGGAGCACGTGCTGCTTGGATTGAAGCGCGACACCAAGAACTTCAACCCAAAGTCCACTCGACTCAACGTATTCGGCGATGCTGAGGCATGTGTCACAAAGCTCTGCCAAGCATGACAACGCAAAAAAGGCTTGATCGTATCCGAGGTGATCGGTGATGACTTGCAAGCTCCATGTGAATTGGCAAAATGGAACGAGCATCTTCTCCAAGTTGCACTGGAAGCCGCAGATCTTGTTGAGGATGAGAAGTGCAAGCTCTTGACGAAGCAGGTACTCGGTGTTGCCGAATTCGTTTTCCATTCCGGCTGGAAGACCGTCGGTGTTTCCTTTCTTGTTGAATCCGTACGTTGACAGTGACCGCCGCGATGAGATGGAAAAGCCCTTTTCTTCAGCAACTTTGTCGAACGGTAGGAGATATCTGCCCAGTGTTGCGACAGAGATTGACGCGTTGACAGGGTCCAAGTCGTCCACGTGTTGCTCCAGGCACTCCACAAAGGATACCATAAACGCTGGGGCGTCTGCCAATACGCTGAGGCACTCGAGAGCTGGGAGAGTGTCTGTGTAAAGACCGAGGCTCGGATCTCGGTTCTCATTCAGGAAGATGAAGATTGACTCCAAGAAATCTCTCGCTGAATTTGCATCCAGATAATTCTTGAGAGAGCTGGGGTTCTCTTTCGCTTTCTCAAGAAGAATGCTCAGATAAATCCCTCCAACGACAGGCTCGTCCTTCACGCAGTCGTACATGTAGTTCATCGAGCTTTCCAAGAAAGACAACTCGTCGCCATTGGTGTCCATGCAGTATTCTTCGATTACCTGCATCAGCTCCGAACGCATACTCTCGTTCCAGATGCAAGTCGGTTCACGGATTTCGGAGAGCAAGATCTCGCAAAACTCTTGTCCAGTCGGTTTCTCCAGGTAATCCAAGAAGTCGACCGGGAGCAAATTCGCAAGTGCGTCCAATGCCTTCGATCGACTGTCGCCGTTCAGTCCCAAAGCGATAGCTTTGATTGCGAGAAAAGCACTGTCCAGCGTTTCGCGTTCCTTCTTGTGCTGAGCAATGCCGGTGTCTCCATATCGATACGCACTTGCTCCTTCCCCAGACGTCAGCATGAGATATAGCCCTTTCCAGAAGACTCTCGTTGACTCCACAACTCGGTTTTGAAGTTCATTTGATCGGCAAAGAGCCGAAATAATTTCAAATGAAATCTTCTGAAGCTGCCACGGCTGGATATTCTCGAACGATAGCATGAGCTGATCAACCAGAATGTAGATGCGCTCTCCGTGTTTGTCGTTGTTCGTTTCAGTTTCAGCTTGGGAGTTGTACTCGGCAGCAGTAAAGAACGTTGAGATATCATCGTCGTCGGTCCCAAATTCAAAGCGACTTCCCGGTGGAGCTTGAGTCCTGCTTCCTCCCCCTCCGTAAGTGAGAGATCGTATTCCTTCGTCAGACGCAAGAATCAACAGTAATATCGAGAAGATATCCTCTTTTGCGTCAACATCTCGCCCAAATGCGTGATGCTCAACCGCGTCGAGAAAGATTTCCCAGAAATTCTCGACTGCCAGGAGCAGGGCAATATTCTTTGGCGCGGATAGAGTCAACTCCAGAAGAATCTTTCTTGACATTTTTTGGAAGACTGGTGACGAGCCTTGCTCTTGAGTGCCGTCCAAGCCAATCGGTGGCGCGAGCAACGATATCAGCAAGTCAAGAGTCTTCGACTCGAACGAGAAGAACTGGAACTTGAATTTTTGCAGAAGGATCAGCTGAGCTTTCAGGATGCAATCGATGACTTCGTCTGCTGTTCGTCCAAGATCCATCTCGTCTTTTCGTCCAAGTCGGCTGCTCAGCGTGTCGAATGCGCTACGTACGGTTGTCACTTCGACTCCTTTCGTGCACAATTCTCGGTATCTCTCACGAAGATCAGCCAGCGTGTACAGCATCTCTTCATCCCAGCCAAAGACTTTGAACGCTCCAGTGTCATCAAGAGAATCTAGTCCTCTTGCTTGTCGCCGAATCAAGTAACGCCACTTTTCCTCAATGCTGCCCATCAAGATCAATGGCTGCTCGATCGCATCGACTTCAGTTTCTGACTCGACCAACGTTGACAGGTAGTAACCGCTGCAATAAACGTCGTGCGAGAGCTCTACGTAGCTGACTGGAGGGATCGGGATGTAGCTGTACGTAGCTCCGACATCGCGCTCCAAATCCTCTTTGAACTCTTCAATGTGCTCTTGAACCATCCTTTGCAAGTGATCTCGCATCGCAGCGGACCACAATACTCGCTTGTCAGCTTTCCGGAACGTGTAGATATCAGCAAATACTTCAGCAGACTCCGTGTCGAGGATTGTAATCAAAGACTCAGGAAGCAAATCCAGAAGATAGCTCTGACCTTTGTACCGCTCCTCTGACTTTTGCATCCGGTGGATTTTCTTCAGCAACTTGGCTTCGTAGACAAAACTCTGGTCGTCGCTGTTTTTCGCGTTGGGGTCCGCAGCGAACATGAAGAAAAACACTCCGCAAGAGAAAAGTTTCTCGAGTACGGCGTCACTGAAAGATAGGAGAATTTCACACACCAGCTTGTGGACCACCGCGTTGTCAATCAACAAGAGTTGAGCGAGCTTCGCCACTGACGAAGGTTCTGATAGGATGCTGTTCGTCAACGGCAACGGCCACACGTTCGCAGAAGTCGACGACGCAATCTTCTCGTTGAACACAAAGTTTCGCAGAATTCCCAATGCGTACGTCGTTGTTTCCAGCAGATCGATCGACTGGTCAGGTAGCTCCATCCAGCGCAACTCTGGGAATTCAGCGAGCGATTTCCAAACATGAGCGTCTTCGCCAGCCTCCGCATGCTTTGAGCAACAGCACACGAACACACCAAAATTGTGCTGACGCCTGCTTGCTGAATCTTTTTCAAGGAACTCCTTCAACTCGACCACAGTGAAGGGACCATCGATCGCGCTGTCACTCTCAGCCTCGTCAACCATATGTTTCGCGCTCCACTTGAGATTGAACCGCGAGTTCCCAATGAAGGACATCCCTGCAATCGGTAAGGATGATGTTGAATCTCCATTGACTTCCATCAAAGGAATGTCATCGTCATCTTCACCAATTGTGGTATCTCTTCCAATCTGCTGCTGTCCGTTTTGAAGTTTTCCTCGATGACCCAGCAAGGCAAGATGCAAGAAGATATGGATGATTCTCTTCGAGCAAAACTGCTCAGTGGCTGCGTTCGCGAAGCTCATCTGAAACATCAGCTCCACGATGTCTTGGATTTCTCCAGAGACGAACGAGTTGTTCAGCAGTTGAACCAGAAACTTGGCACGATTGCGCGAAATCTCACGAACACTTGGGAAAACTCGAGCAATCTCAATCAAAATTTTCAGCATCCAGTAGCAGCTGTCTTCCGACTCGCTGCTCTTTGACAGGCGTTGAGACGAGTCTGATAGACTACCTGGCATTCCAAATGCTTCATAGCGTACCAGTCTGCCGAGGTGTAAGTTTTCCAACCAGCATTGATACACGTCGTTGAAAAACGTCAACGGTGATTTCGCGATCTCCACGCTCGCGTGAAAGAGATCGGCTGATTCCCCATTAGCAATTGGACTTTTCGGACGGATCCCGTTTGAAGAGTCTAATCCACTCGCGACTTGATCCAGCTGAAGAGTTCCATCCTTGATCTTTTCATGAAGCACGCGGAGGTAGAACCGCCCAGCTTGTGGCTCCTTGCTCAGGCATTCATACTCAACGCGAAATTGCTTGTGATTCCACTTTGGGTCTGCAGCTAGCTTCAGTGATGACCCGATAGATGGAGGTGAGCTTGAAGACAATGACGCGACCTTTTTCCAGGAGTCAAAGTCTTGAAGTGCGTTATTCAGAGCAAGCTTGAGCTCCTTTCGGGCTTGGGCATTCCAAATCAAGTCCGGTAGCACGTAGTCCTTCTGAAGCAGATCTGCAAGAAGTCCGAGATCCGATGCTGACTCTCCCGAATAATTCATTCTGCTGTTGTCTTCTTTGACTTTCACAGGGCTCCCATTGCTTTCGGCTGAACTTGAAAGTACTTGCTGTTGCATCCGCTGGATAAACCACGCTGTGGCACTGTTCTTCACTTCATCTTTGCTCGCCTTCGAATGGTTCTTCGCGTCAGCCTTGTGCTTCCGATCACGTTCTTTCTGGATTTTCTTTCTTGTCGCGACATGCGAGATCATTCGGAGGAAGCCACTCGGTAGTATCCTCAGCAGCATTTCGTACGAGGGCTTGTGGTGCACAATCCAAATCGCCCCAATGAATTGATACACCTCTCGACCGTCTTTACTTGGATGAAAGAATGCTCTCTGGAGATCACACAGCGTTTGACCACTCTCCAGAGCTGCGTCGCAGATCCGCTGTCGAACCTTCGCATCTCCATGATCAACAAGAAGCTTCAAAACGGAGATCGCAGTCACCATTACACCACTGTTCTCGCTTTGTCTTGCAAGTTCCATAAGCCGAGCGTGCTGGGAACTTAAAGCCTTGATAATCGCGTCAAAGTGATTGTTGTCGGTGCTCAGACGGGTTGTAGCCAGCACTTCAAGGAAAAGCTGTAGAACCGCGATCGAACAATTTGGCTTCTGGAGATTCAGGATGTCCACGAGCTGCTGGAACAGCTTCTTGTGCTCAAAAACGAGATGACGATTGTTCTTTTCAGCAAATTTGTTCACTGATAGCCGCGACCGATCCGCAATCAGAGAATGCAAGGCGTTGATGGACCACAGCGTCGATGTGGGTTCGCCTGACACCACGAGTTTGATCAAGATATCCGTGATCGCTGAAACTTCGTTGTGTGCTTCAGAAACCATCTTGTAGCAGCCATCGGTAATTCGGCAGAATGCATCGAGAATGATCGAGACCTCGTTCACTCGGACTGGTGGCTTGCACGATTGCTCGAGCTAAAACACAAAGGATTGGGTTTCAGTCAGTCAGTAAAGGCGGCAAATGAGAGCAGATACACACGTAAATCGTGCAGCACTTACCAAAATTGATATCCCGCGCAAAATCGATCCGAAGTTGAGCTGAGAAAGTCGGCTCTGAAGGGGTTTTCCAGAGAAATCGTCCGCGCGAACATTCAGGTTCATGTTTTCGAATGCAAACATGACCTTGTCCGTGGCAGACGTCGATGCTAATCCTTCTTCTTTGGCTTTCTCGATTTCCTTGGTGAGCTCGGCGTGAGCTGGAACGTACAGTCCTTCGTGGTTCAGATAGAAGTAGTGCTCTAGTTCGTCCGTTAGCAATGCTCTAGCAGTCATCCTTGGATTGATTTTTGAGAACTCGCTGCCGAAGGAAACACCCCAGTTGTTGATGAAGCGATATCCGTCGTACAACACTCCCAGGAAAGCGTCCGGGTCGGATGGAGCGTAAACTAATCGAGATCCGTCGCTGAACTCCAGAGCAACAACGGTCTCGTTGTTCTCTATCTCGGGGCGTGGAGCAACAACGCGGCGCAAATTTCGGAGTGAATACGTCTTGTCGGAAGTGCTGTCAACCTCTCGAATGCTTCCATCGACCACACAAATCTTCTTTCGACGATATCTGGTTGATCCGTGTCGTCCTGTCCTCTTTTGAACATCAAGCCAACTGAAGGAATCGAGACGGTCTTGGTCGATCAGCACTTTCGTTTGCTGCTTTGGTAGCTCGTCTCGAGTCACTGATCGCAAATGGATACCAATCGCACCGGCAAGATCCTTCACTTTCTGCACGATCACTTTCGCTTGATCAGAGTACAGATACTTGAGTTTCTTCTTCACAGTCAGGACGAGCGCATCCGGATCACTGGTCGCCTCGACAATTTCTTCAATTGATCTGAACTCGAACTCGTGGGTCTGACGATTCATCACGCGAACAATGATCAGCGCTCTCGGAGTCAGGTAGAAGTCACTCTTCTCTCGCTGTCCACTTGAGGTACTGAAAATGCCACTGAACTGGTAGCACTCCATGTTATACACGCGTTTGAACTCGTCAAAGCTTCCAATCATATGGCTCATGAGCTCTTGCAAGAAAACATTGCGGCAGCGGTACCGAAGTCTCAAGAAGATGGCCTCGTCGTATTGATCCAGTCGCTTCTTCAAGGAGCCGCACGAGGATTCGATGAACAGCCGGTATTGACGCAGTAATACCTCTGGATTCTGGACTGCAACGCCGCCACCACCACTTGTGCTTCCACTCGACGATATCGAAGATAAACTGTTTCGTCGAATTGAGTTGTAGCTGTTCCGTCGAGACAAAATGCCATTTTGTCGACCCGAGAGCACATTGTTTCCGCGATTGCTGCCGATGCCGCCATAGTTCACGCTCTCGCCAAAAGTCAGAGAGTGGTGCGGAACTTGTCGATTGCGAGAGCTTCCCAGCTGGCTGCCCCCAAAGTGAACGAAATATGGGTTGTTCGTCATTCGACTCAGAAGACCAACGCACGACTCGACGGTGAGCAGACTTGGAAACCCGAACAAGATACGCTGGAGCATTCGGTATTTCGTTGACAAGTTCTGGTAAAAGCTCAGCGACAGCTTCTCGTGCTTGGCGACGTCAGTCTTCACCAGCGACAGTACCAGGCGGCAAAGCATCATGGTCGGTAACTCTGTGATGTACTTGTGAGTCTGTACAGTACAGCAAACGTTAAATTGATGAACAATAATAATGCCTTTCGAGCTGCAGGAGTATCTCCTTACCGAGGTATCTTCGTCGAAGAGTGACAAAAGCTTTTGCTGGAAGGGACTGCTCGATAGCAAGATCTCTCGACAATGGACTTTGTGGGATTTCGACTCCATCAGGCGCTGTAGAACCATCAGCATCCAGTAAACGGACACAGACGCCCCACACGACAGTATTTGAGTAACCACGCCCAGGTTTCCCAGGTACTCCGCTCGTTGCTGCACATTACAAAAGCAACAAGTTAGATTCACCATGGCACAACAAAAGAATACCGAACGCAATCAAGCAAACTCACCTCCACTAGGATTCTCACGAACTCCTTCATAGCTGTGGGTGCTTGGATCAATCGATACAGAGCTTGGAGGTAGGTCGGGATAAATTCATGGTCGGCTCCATGACGCGTAACGATCTCGTGAAGTTCTCGTGCAACAACAAGCGTTGCTTTCTCAAACGGCTTGTTGGGTTGCGCAATTACACCAGGAGTGGGGGTGTTCACATTTAGCTCCAGCGCCAACAAGTGCAATTCTTCGTCGAGACCTTTCGGTAGCTGGCGCTGCGATCGAACTGTTTTCCCGAAGCCGTGACTTACAAGCGACGCCAAAATGCTTGATTGAACCACCCGAAGCTCGCGATCCGTGGTATTTACATCTTTCCCAGCGCTGACAAGGATGTTTCCCCCTTCAAGCTGGATAATCTTTCGAGGAAGCATGCGCATCCATTCCGGGTGGAAAGTTGTCACCACGTCAACCTGGTGGTTTCCCAATGCGTGACACGACGCCAGCAACTCGCATACGATTTTCTCGCTGTGCACGCTATTGTAGGTGCGCCGAATCCCATCCACGTACAACACCTGGAACGACTGCGGCGAGTCGCGGAAGAGGATGATGCTGTAGATGCGAGACAGCGGACGACTTGAAACCACGGTTTCAGAATCCACCATCGACTCGGTGATGTACTTCTCAGACACGGACAGCAATCGAGGTGCAGACTTCTTCGGTGACAGCGAAATTTTCTGCACTTGATACTGAAAAGACGTCCCCTCAGCTAAAGATGTTCCAGTCTCGTCCTTGCATGCTGCCTCCATCGTTTTCTTGCGATACTCGTTCACTTGCATGCCGTAGGATCTCACCACGCGCTGAATCGCCTGCGCCAGCTCCGTTCGCTTTGGAACGATGAAGAGGCTCGAGTTGTCAGAGTGGTTCAGACTAATTGCAGCATGATCGTCACAGATCAGGTCGATGGAGACTAGACTCGTGTACGGGATGTGGGACATCAGTTCGCCATCGCTGTCTTTCTGGTAGATTCCGTCTGGCCTCACCTCGATGACGCATGGAGATTGCACGCCTCGCTTATGGTACTTGAAGCTCTGGAAAGCGTGGGTCTGTAGCTCGGGGCGACTAACTTGCCCCGCCGATCTCGCTTCGTGCAAACTGCGGAGCCGCATGAGGCACACCAGCACTTCCATTCGAAATTGGCATCGATATACCGTTTTCTTGACTCGGTGCCGTGGCGTATAGATGATAAAATCCTGCAAAATGGGAATGAGAAGGAAGTCGATGTTAGCGCACTTTTCATGTTGCTGGCGCAAGCGACGATAGAAAATCATCAATGCACACAGAGCACACACACACACACACAGCACGTACCGATTCGCCTTCGACAATGCTCGCAGTATCCACATCTTCGTATCGCCAGCTGTTCGTAGGCTGCCTATTGTCAAGATCGTAGGTGAAAAATCCCGTCTCGGCAAAGCAGAGCACGCGCTCCTTGGTGACAAAGCTGCCAACCTTGTGCACCATGAACCGCGCGACAACGCGCTTCGTGTCCGCCTTCGCCATGTTGTCTCTTGTTGTCGTTGTTGTTGTTGTTTTCTATTCGCCCTCGCGCTTCTTACTCGCTTGCCCTGGCACTGTTCGTTCGCTTCTGAACGCACAAGCACAAGCAGATCGGTGAATGATCGCAGCGGATCTCCGATTCTTCTTCGTTCGCTTCTGTGGTCTTCCTGTGCGCTGTCTGAGAACGGAGCGGAAGGATTTTGAGCACGGCGCGCGTGGCTCCGAGAAGTTGCCAATGCGCGGAGAAGGTGATTATGCGCAGTGGATTGTGGATGTAGAGTTGACGTTCGCACCCACAGTCGTGTCCGCGTCTCGTCCGTCCGTCTGGACAGATCCACCTGTGTTGTCGGCGCCAAAATATTCGGCGCAACCACTCTCTCTATGCCGCTCGCTGCTTTCCTTCCTCTCACACACGGCAAGCAGCGCAAATGGACTTGATCCGCACACGCAGCAGCTGGTTTCTCTTTGGCTGCTTGCTGGTTGAAGCGCTCGGATGTCCCAGCACTAACTCACTCACTCAGAGAAAGAAGGATGCGGAATGTGGGCGGGCAGGCATCCTTTTTTGTGGGAGAGATGCGGCCCCAGAAGATCACAAAGTGCGCTTGAAACAGCCTAGAACGTACTTAGTGGAAGCATTCCCAAAGCTGAAAGCGTGAAAGACCGAGAACGAAATCCAGTGCGAACTTAGGGAAGCATCTGAGTCCTGAAAATCCTGCAAATGGGTTCAGAACCGAATCCCAGATAAAAAAATTGCATGTGTTGCTCATGGCAGGCAGGAATTTGTGGCATTCATGAGTGCACTCATACTCATACGCGTGAATAATGAACACTATTTCGGCGTCCATAATGTTCAGTGCTCATTATTTACTGACGATTGTGTTTACTCTTGAAGCGGAAGAAGGTTGTTCAGCAACTTGCAGATTAAGTACGCATCTCAGATCCCAATGCACAATTTTTTGAAACGGCCGTACGAAAATTGGCGCCATCCGTTTATGACTCTTCGCGTCCGCTCGCTGGTCGTGCAGCGCCCAGTAACAACAGCCACAACCGCCCACCATTGAGCCAGATGGTTCAGAAAAAGCTGCTTGGGGTGCCTTCGTTCATGTCCTGACTCGTAACACTTCAAAACGATGTGTAAACCACACAACAAATGCATTTCTGAGTCCGCTCAGATCCTGCTTAATTGCATATTTCACTTTGTCATTCGATATGACAGGTCTTCCTTGCCGCCCACATTTGTTTGCATTGGAATTGAAAGAAGGCAACAGCAACAAAAGTTGGTTACGAGCAAGAAGTGAAGGCGAGAAGAGCCAAGTCTCCGTGCGTCTCTCCATCTCTTTATCAACAGGCTGAGTCCGCATGCGCTGGTACTGTCTCCACCCAGAGCTGCCCGAGAAGGCCGTGTTGCGGATCCGCACCGCGCCAAACAGCGGCGCAGCCGTATGCGGTCGCGTCTCCAAGGGGAAAGCCATCGCCGCGCTTGCCCCCGAGTTCGAGATCGCGGATGACACGCTGTCTCTGTCAGCAACAAACGAAAGTACCGGTGTCCCGCAGCGATGGCTTCACGTGTCACTTCCAGACGAGCTCAGTGGTGAGACCATGACGGAGGGATACGTCATGGCGAGTCTGCTCGATGGAATGCGATTGCTTGTACCATGGGAACAAGCAGGTACATGAAAATTGTGTTTGTGTTTCTGCTTATTCACTGTGAATGCAAAGTACCCTCATACTGATTATTTGTGTTCTGGGTATGTAGGGTTTATCTACTGCTGTCGAATTGGCAACGCGAGCGCAAAGCTGTTTGATGGACCGTCGAAGACAGCGAGTGCGGTCGGCTTGGCTGAAGAAGGCGAAGGACTCAAGTACCCGTACGGTGTCATCGCAGTCGAGGGCTCTCGTGCTTGTATCGTACACGACGTCCTCGAAAGCGTGTGGATCGAGATCGTCGAGTTGGAGCCTGTTTGCGTCCAGTTACGCCATCCGAATTGTTCCAGTAAGTGTCTTGCTCTCATGTCATCGGTGTGCACCTTCATCAAAACAACACTGTGGATCTTACTCATTTTGTTCACAACCTTGTTTATTGTTATTTCACAGCGCCGCATGCATTCTACAAGCTGAACGAAGACCTTCCACCAGAAGCACAGATCGCGATCCGATGCTTTCCGTCAAAAGAAGCGGAGACGGTGGGACTTTTGAGTCGTGGAGAAGTGATTGAAGTCGTTGCACAATGCGAAAACTGGTTGCAAGTTGCAGCGACACATGGAGAAGAAGAGGAAGAGGGGTCGTGGATCATGTGGCAAACGGATTCGTGGACGCTGCTCGTCGAGTTTCCGGGTCATTCGTCTGAAAAGTGTGCAAGACTGGCGGGTTTCTCTGATGGAAATGCAGAAGCTGCTGCTGTGCTTCATGATCAAGGCGCAATGAAAGAAGAGGCAGCGCTAGCAGATAGTATTGAGCGCAATTCGAAAGAAGTCGTTATGCCGCTCAACACAGCAGCAACTGCAAACTCAATGGAAGGTCCGCTGGCCGTCGACGAGATGGAGCACCTCAGTGACCATGTTCACGATCAAGAACTCTTGAATAGCGCTGGTAAGTCAGCAGCTGAAGCTGAAATGGAGAAACAAGACGTTAAGGTGAGTGGATATTGACGTTTGAGGTGTGTGCGTAAGGATTGACTACAAAACTTGCTAACTGAGGTGTGTTGATGTGGACAGGGAAATCAAGACTTCGCTGTTGAAGATCGTCCTCTTAATGTGCGAAGCAGTCGGGGAACTGGTGAGAGTAACAGTGATGAGTTCGAACAAGATGCAACGAGTGGAGAGAAAGAAGTCATTGAGGTGAGTGAATAGTGATGTTAGAAGTATGCGTGTGGAGATTCGAGTCCCAAGTGTTGCTGACTCTACTGGCTTTGTTTGGGCAGGGATATCGTGACTTCACTTTTGAAAATTGTGCTGTACAGAGCAGCTCGTGGGATGACCGTCCTCTGAATGCACGAAGCAATCGAGAAAACGGTGAGGTCGACAGTGGCAAGTTCGAGCAAGATGGCCAGTTTCAGCAAAACCAACACTCATCGCCAGAAGAAGATGGAGCCGAGAACGAATCAGTCGCTCAACAAGCTTCTTTTTCATTTGAAACTTTAGCAGAGTATCAGGACGACCGTCCAATTCGCCCACAGAAACAAATTGAGATGATGTGGAATGAAGATCTTCAGCCAACTCAAGATCCTGCCGAACACCATCCAGTCGATGGCGAGAAGGAAGTACACGAAGAAGGTGATAAGGATGAAGAAATACTACCCGAGCACAGTGGCATGCGATCCGGTGACAACACATCGAGCAACGAGTCTACTTCAGGAAGTGGGGCCGCGTGGGATGAGACTCCAGTAGGTGGCAGTAAATTTCGTCCGTGGGACGAAACACCAGTTGGAGTTCAAAGCCAGTCCGTCACTGTTGCGGACGAAGAAGTTGAGGCGTTGCACTCGGAGCCGATGACAGTAGACGATACAACAGAGAAAGCCGATAGTGAAGCTGTGCGGACAGAGACGATGGCGTCGTGGGATGAAATGCCTATCGGTGGCACTGGGCATCATTCGTGGGACGAGACCCCAGTTGGCGGTGGCAATCCTCGTTCATGGGACGAAACCCCAGTTGGAGCTAACCCACACCATAGCAGGACGAATTTCGAAGATGTGGCGTCGTACCCAGAGCCAACGAGCGCGGACGACGTATCAGACATGGAAAGAGATGATCAAGTGGTATCACGAGATGAAACTTCAGTTGGTGCGAGTTCTTCACTTCCATGGGACGAGCGTCCAATTGACACACGAAGCTACAACAGCAGCGCCGGCGATGAAGACACGGAAGTATGGGAAGAGTCAATGACCAAGGACTTGACAGAAGAAATACGTGAAACCCAAGCCGTGATAGCTGAGAAAGTGTTATCGTGGGATGAGATGCCAGTCGGAGGTGCTGGTCATTGTTCCTGGGATGAGACTCCAGTAGGCGGAGGCAAATCCCGTTCATGGGACGAAATCTCAATCGAAGTTCAGAGCCAGCAGACCATTTCAGGCGATGAAATTGAAGTATCGGAATCAGAACTGATGATCGTGGACGTGACAGCAAAGGAAGATGACAGTGAAGTACAAACCGAAGCAGTGCTGTCGTGGGATGAAACACCGCTCAGCGCCAGTAGTCACCATAGTAGTGCTAATGCTCAAGAGACATCGAACCCAGAACCAATGGGCGTGGACGACGTGCACGAAAAGGAAAACGACAAGCAATTCGCGCTCCATGAGCATACTGCAGTTGGTGATAGCAGCCCTCGTCAGTGGGATGAGATTCCTGTCGGCATCCAGAGCAACGGTGATGATGAGGATGTGGGTGTGCGAGCAGGATCGGCCATGGATGATGTGACATACAACAGAGGCGAGGATCCAGTTGTACTAACCGAGAGGATTTCGTCGTGGGATGAGACTCCCGTCGGAGGCGGCAGCTCTCGTCCATGGGATGAGACCCCTGTCGGAGCTCGTATCTTGGAAGACCGCCAGCAAGAAGCAATCGCTGAAATGTTCAATTTGACAAGCGAGCCTGTGACACAGACATTCGATGAACGTCCAGCTGCACCAAGTCTCGCAAAGCTGCTTGAGAGAGATCTCCTAAGCTCCGATCAAGCCTCCGACAGCGAATCAAGCTCTCCCTTTTCTGGCGATCATGACCAGAAGGGAAAGCTGACGTTGGCTGATCTTGATGAATTCGTTGAGCCCGAGCGAGATGAGATTCCGTTTAGAGTGACGAGATCCCAGCCCCCATTTCGATCACAGGAAACCACCCCGGTGGAATCACTGAAGGAGCCTGTACAAGTGGATGAGGATGACATTGTGATGAACGAAGAGACTATGGGAGATGATACATTTGAAGAAGTGTCGAGCGAAGGTTGGGATCAAGATACACCGAGTCGCTCAATTTTGCCACACGATGACATTCCTGTCAGTAGTGACCAAATGTGGGGAGAAGTCCAAGCTAGCCCTGAACCGACTTTGATGGAAGAAGATGATCAAGCTGCTGCCGCGGAAGAAATGATCGTTGAGTCAAACGAAACTGTCGACACTGAGACGCATGATATGAATCAACCTTCCCCAGCGTGGAGAGAGACACCGGTTGAGCCAACTTCCCAGAGTGACGAGGACGAAGAGCATTTATATGAATCGCAGGACGCAGACCAGCAGTTGCCTGACGTTACGCAAACAACATTCGGCGACAAATCGGTTGTTGAAGGAGCGCAGTCTGTGACGAAGCGTGAAACTGTGTTCAGCGGTCCAAAAAGCCGTGTGGAGAATCGTTCGAGTGCTGGGGGACTGGGTTTCGCTGGACGCCGGACACGAAAACCCCATTTCTCGCATTCGGAGAATGGAAATGGTGGTCTTTCGTTTCTTGTGGAGTTCGGAATTCGCGCTTATTGTCGGCACAAGCAGATCCTCATCACTTCGAACGAAGAAGTTTCTCAGATTCTGTTCGAGGCAGTTGTCTATGGTGATGATCCGGAAGTTATCCTCGAAGCGCTGACTGCAGATGAACCTCCGTGCGAAGATTGGATGACATTCAGTCCTTCAAAGGTCCGTGTGGTGTTATCCGAGCCAGAAGCACACAACTTTCTGGATGTTTTGTACGCGCGCGACTCTGGAGAGATTCCCTCCACGCCGAGACAGATGACCCCTCAGCATACCCAGCAACAGCTCCGCACTCCACCTCATTCCAGTGGTACTCGCAAAGCGAAAATCGACCGCATGTTCAACAGGACACCGGTGAAGCAACGATCCACGCCAACGTACGATCTCATCATGAACAATGCAGACGTTGACAAGATTTTGGAGGCGGAGTTTGGAAACGAAGTGTGCGAGTTGAGCATTCTCGGTCCATACAAGTACCCTACCCTAACAGGAAGCCAGATGCCTGGGAAGCCGTCGCGCTCACCAGTTGGAAACTTCGGTGTGGTAAACTCAGGTTTGAGCAGGTTCCCGGTCACCACATTCCAGACACCGCCGTCGAAAGATGCCGAGCCAAAGGCAAGCATTGAATCTGGACACCCACTACGCAGTGACGAAGAACTTCCACCACGCTTCTCAACACCACCACCTGCAGAAGAAAATGCGAATCCGCTGAAGCGAGCCGCGTCTGCCATTGCAAAGACTCCTCCAGTACAGATTACGAAGACAGCGTCCGCACCTTCGGTCGTATCTACAGCTGCTGAAGTGAGCTCAAAGCCAGTATCTACGGCGCTTCCACCCGCTTCTCGACTGGGTTCCCGACCTTCATCAACTAGTTCTTTGCTTGGTGCGAGTTCAACACTTCGCCGACCATCTCCTCAACCAACTGGAAGCGCTGCTGCGTCCAGATCCTCTGCTGCCGACCCAGCAGTTTCTCGGCCCCGCTCATCGCTGCCGTCCGAGTCGAGCGCGCGTGCAACCAGATCCTCCATCACAGGCACTCTGCCTAGACCTCAGTCTTTTCTCCAGCGAAAGAGCTTCCTTCCGACGCCGATCCCAGGCAAATCCACCACCACAACTCCGAGCGCTAGCCGTAACAGCATGGCAGGATCCATCGCTCAAGCAACGGACACGAGCAGTTTGCAGGCGAGACGCACCTCGTTTGGCTTTGTGCGGCCGAAGACCGCCACGACCACGATTCTGAAGAAGTAGAGCCTCAACAGTTTTGGAAGTCAGTGCCGCTCGTACTGAAGCCATTGTCTTCTGTTTTCGATTGCTCGATTCTTTCGTCCTCCATAACAGTGAAATCTGAGGAGCTTGAATTTGGACACGGCTTCGAGTGTTAGAGATTGCGAATAACATCTCCAGGTCTGGGTGTGGTGCAGGAGCACACTTCAAACAACCAATCGCCAAAATAAGCGAAGGAAGCAAATGCATGTGCACGAAGACGAGGAGTAACGTGTTCGGTACCTACCCATTGCCGATAACATCCATTGCCCTCATTTCCAGATTTGCATCAGCAGAAAATGACGTTCGCCCCTCCTCTTCCTCCATCACCAGTAACTTCGAAATCACCTCCAGGTACCCCAGTTCCAGCTTCAAGCCACTCCAGCCTAGCGTCATCGCCATCATCGCCTCGCAGTCTGACTGGGTCGTCATCTCCGCTGATTCCATCCACGACCGGCAATCAACGCATCTTGGTGACCGGTGAAGCGGGGTTCATCGGCTTCCACACGTCGGTCGCACTGCTGGAGCGAGGCGAGGACGTGGTCGTGGTCGATGAGCTGAACGACTACTACGACGTGAAGCTCAAGCAGTCGAATCTTGACGACCTGGTGGCAAAGTACTCGACCGAGTGCGTGAAGATCTACATCGGGGACCTGTGTGACCAAGCACTCGTGCGCAAAGCGGTCCGCGAGCCCCGACTCGCTGCGGTGATCCACTTGGCGGCGCGCGCTGGTGTGCGACCAAGTATCGACAACCCGCTGCTCTACATCCACTCGAACGTCACGGCTACAACGGTGCTGCTGGAAGCCTGTCGCCGCTTCCACATCACAAAGTTCGTGTACGCATCCAGCAGCTCCGTGTATGGAGGCAGCACGAAGAGCTCCTTCAGCGAAGCTGATGTCGCCGATTTCCCCGTGAGCCCCTACGCGGCGATCAAGAAGAGCTGCGAGCTGCTTGCGCACTCGTACCAACACTTGTACCACATCGACTGCATCGGGCTGCGCTTCTTCACCGTGTACGGCCCGCGCGGCCGCCCCGACATAGCGCCGTTCAAGTTCATGGATTGTATCGTGCGCGGCATCCCCATTGACCAGCACGGTGATGGGACGTTGTCGCAAGACTACACCTACGTTGACGACATCGTGCAGAGCGTGTTGCTGAGTCTCGACAAAGCCTCGAGCTGCCAAGTCTTCAATCTGGGTCGAGGCACGCCGACGAATCTTCGGGACTTCGTCGCTATCATCGAGAGGCTAGTAGGCAAGAAAGCGACGATCGACTTGCTCCCGAATCAGCCGGGCGACGTGCCGCGCACGTGTATCGACGTGGCAAAGGCGAAGACGCTCCTGGGCTATGAACCGACCACGGCACTGGTCGAGGGGCTCGCAAAAACGTGGGAATGGTATCGCGAGTTTTACGATTTCCCGCAGGCAGAGACAGCAACGACTGGAGCAGATGCTGTCAAGTCCAATTCAAAGTAGTTAGCAATCATCATCCTTTGCTCATGGTGTTGTGGACGGAAATGAAAGCGCTGCCAGGCAGTCACAGCTCGCCTGTGCAGATAGTAATGAACCAATTTGCCTAAATCTTGAAAATATAGCGCTTCAATTTGTTACCGGTTCGCCTTACGCTCGCTCTTTCCTGGCTCGTGATACGATGTTGTTGGCTGTGTTTCGCTGGGGTTACTCGACTGCTCCTTGTTTCTCATGCTCGAATGCTCACATGGTAGCCCACAACCCGTTTCGGTATACAGCCGAGCCTTCGGAGGTGCTGAATGAAGCTGCTTGATCGTCGTGCATACCTATTTGATAGAGTTGCTGATTCTGCTTAGTTCTGCACTCGGTATGGGATATTTCGGTCCTCGAGGAAGCGCTTGATCGACTCGGGAAGCTCGCCCGACACGGACACCGCGTAGATGCCAGGTATTAATCGCACTACGAGTTGCATACAAACACAGATACACAGAAAGAGAGAAGCAGCATACTATCAGCGTCCTACTCTCTCATTACATCGCAGTGTGTAGATCTTTAGAACGCACCGATGCGCTGCCATTTCGCGACCCAGCTCTCCTTCGGTTGCATCATCGCGATCATCCTATACCAGATTATAACAACGCAAGCATGTCAGTATCCCCATCCCCCATTAGCACACGATATACGCATGCAGAGAGAGAGAGAGAGAGCACGACGGCAGCGCACGCACCCTTCAAAGTACGCGGACGTGCACTCGGCGACGCGCTGACGGTTGTCTGCCATCTGCAGGAAGGCGCAGTTCTCGCAGCCCGTGTCGTAGAACTGCGTGAACGTTTTGATGAGCGAGCACGTCATGCAGGCGCGCAGCTCGCGGAACGTATTGGGGATGTCGGCGTGAACGATGGCGTCGTCCAGCTCGTCGTCGTCGTCGTCGCGGTGCTGTGGGCGGCGGCTCATCCTGTCTTTCCTTTCCTGAGCTCTTCGCTGTGATGCTGCTTTTTGTATCGGCGTCTCCCCCAGTCAGATTGAATCCGGTTTTTCACTGCGAGTGAGCGGTTGATTTGGTGTGCACATGATGTAGTCGACTGCTCTCCCTAAAGTCCGAATGGGCCACTGCAAAGACGCGCACTTCAGCATGGTGGGCAATGGATAAAACCTCGTAGGATTCACACGGGAATAGAAAGACCAAGAGGTTTTTTCGTGGGGCTCACGAGCGGCGGACGTCGGGCGGGCTCGCGTCGCTCTTCACCGGCCCTCCCTTTTGTTTTGGTGGTGAGGAAGAAAAGAAAAGCACTCCAAGAGCGCCGAAGCAGGTAAGTGATCATCTGACCCGTCCTCTCTCTCTGTATCTCTCTGTCCAACATGCTCGCGCGCTCCTCCGTCTCGATCGCGCGCAAGAGCGTCACGCGCTCGTTCTTCAACTCGGCCAACATCGCCAACCAGGTGGCCGTGGACGAGGAGTTCCCGGGCCTCCCGGCGACCCACCCGGCCCCGCCAAAGGCCGGCAAGACCGAGGTCTCGGTCACCGGCTCAGGCATCAAGATCGCGTCCGACAACACCGACCCGCTCGTGACCACGCTTGGCGTGCAGATTGCCGCCGGCTCCCGCGTGGAGACTGACGAGACCGCGGGCCTCTCGCAGCTCTTCGCCAAGATGGCGTTCCGTGCCACCGAGACCCGCTCGGACCTGCGCTTGTTCCGCGACATTGAAGCCATCGGCGGTGTCATCAACAAGGAGGCTGGCCGTGACTTTGTGCGCTACACGATCAGCGTGCTGCCAGACCACACTGAGGCGGCTGCGCAGATCCTCGCCGAGACCACGCTGGCGCCACGCTTCGCGCACTGGGACATTGCCACCCAGAAGGAGCAGGTCAAGGCTGAGTTGGAGAAGATTTCCTCCAACCCTGCGGAGCTCGTCCTGGAAGGCGTGCACGCCGCCGCGTTCTACGACGACGTCACCCTCGGCCGCCCAATTGTCTCGACTGAGAACCTCGCCAAGTACGACACCGAAGACCTTTGGAAGTTCTACGAGACGTACGTGAACACCGCCGGCGCCGCGGTGATCGGCTCGGGCATTGAACACAGCGACTTGGCCAACCTCGCGAACGAATATTTCGCCGAGCTGCCAGTCGGCGCGCCAATCAACCGCACGCCGGCCAAGTACGTCGGTGGTGAATCCCGCGTCAAGACCTCGTCGCCAGTGACCCACGTCGCTCTCGGCTTCGAGACCGTCGGCAAGCGCGACGCTCTCTACGGCCCAGCCCACGTGTTCCGCGCGTTGCTGACTGGTCGCCTGAACCCAAAGCAGGCGTCTGCTTTCTTCGCCAGCCACGGCGACGTCGGTGTGCTCGGTTTCTCCGGCCACGCCGCGAACGCGGACGTTGGTGCGCTCATGGACTCGTTCATTGCGGAGATCAAGAACCTCGCGACCACCCCAGTGTCGGCCGAGGAACTCACTGTCGCCAAGACCGTCGCGGCCCTTGACGCCTACAGCTCCATTAACACCCGTCAAGGTTTGATCGAGCGCTTGGGTCTGTTGGGCGTGGCCCAGGTGCCAGTGCCATCCCCATCCAACCTCGTGGACTCTGCGACGCCAAAGTCGATCCAGGAATTGGCACAGAAGGCTTTGGCTTCGCGACCATCCGTGGCTTCGATCGGTAAAGTCTCGGCTGTGCCTCGCGTGGAAGCCGTGCTCGCCAAGTTGAAGTAAGTAGATTTTATTGGGACCCACGGATCTTCAACACACAAGATGAGCACAGCAGACACATCGCTTGTCGCCGCCCATGACAAGAGGAACGAAGCGACGGAACGCAGGAACAAGAGGAAGAAGAGATGCGCATTTCGCGACAGTCGGCAGCTCAACTCGCAGGCAGCAGCAGCGTGCAGATAAAGAATCAAGAAAAGCAACCACCAGAAAAAACAATATACACTCAAATGACACCCCTACACGAAGCTGAAGAGCCAGCTATGCAATTGTAGTCATCTTCGAGTCCATGTAGTTATTTGTGTTCTTTCATGTTCGCTCGTTTAGAAGGAAACATCTCCTTGGCTTGTGGCGGTGACTCCGTCGGGCAAGATCTTGGCGATCTCTGTGTGAGAAACCATCAAGATGTGGAGGTGAGTGAGTGAAGAGCTCCGTATAAGCAGATGGCCATTATGAGAGCGTCGCTGTTCGCACCTTCTTTGAGTGATGCGTTGAGCTCCTCGTGCTCTGAAGGGTACTCGATGGAGAAATGAACCAGGAGATCGCCTGCTGCGCGACCACCTTTCTCTGCTGCGTTTTGACGAACCGGCATGCCTTCGTTTGGGATTTTCCACACTGTGTCGGGGGAAACGACCTGATCGCGCTCAAGGCGCACGATGCGGTGGTCGAGATGCTCGATTTCGCGCGTGAACCCCACCAGCGCCTGCGGATATGAGCAGATGAGGAGGATCCTGTCAACTTCATCGTGCTAACCAGGATCAACTAACGTGAATGAATGGAGGTACCTCGAGCAGCGAGATCTCCAGCTGAAGCTCTAGATCGTCTCCTCGACGCGTGAAAATCGGGTGGGGCTTCATTTTCTACTCCACACGGAGCCACCCCAGTCACTTTGATGAGTTTACCAGCATAAAACACTGTGAAAATGGTCGTTTTGCTTACCAAATGCACGACAGCATCCCCCGGAATCGCCTGCGGGGATTGATCTCCTTGGTGAGCAAGTACCTGGAGGGAAATAGCACAAGTCAACATGATTGCAGACAGTAAACCTTTCTCCAGTAACTCTTAGAGCGGATCCCATGACAGGGTTTACATACGACAAGATCGCCGTGGCGCATGCCCTTTTCGATCTCTACAGTCACGGTCTTGGTCTCATGGCGATGGCCGGCTCCGTGACACACGTCGCACTTGCTCTTGGCGACTTGGCCCCGCCCTTTGCACGCCTTGCAGCTTTACAACACCACCAAATAGCCAGGTCACAGATGGCGTATTGGTGAATCTCGATACAACAACAACAATGTAACAACCACACAATGACAAAACAGTCGAACTCACATGGAGCGGACATGCTGCTTGATCGGACCGATTTGCTGGATGAACGTCTGGACGCCCGTGCCGTCGCACTTGTGGCAGGAGTGGAAGCCGCTTTTCAGATCGACGCCCGTGCCAGCGCAGCGCTCACAGACGAGCTTCCGGTCCAATTCAACCTGTTTTTTTGGCAATAGACACAACAACAATATAGGCAACGCTGAGCAGCTACGAAATCCCCATTGAGGCTGAGTGAAGGATGTTTGTTGTACCTGCAGTTGGTGACCAGAGTACAGTTGAGCCAGGTCGACCTGGATCTGAACATGCTTCGCTTCAACTTGGGGTCCTGCTCTCAGCAACAACGATAAGCAAGCCACGCCATGCAAAATGTCAGCCGAAAAAGCAGATTGAAGCCACAATGAGGGCCCACTGGCTGATGAACCGTACGTATCGATCAGCAACACTCACGCGGTGGCATGCGGCTCGCAAACTGGTTCTCCGAGACCACCACTTGGTAGCCGATGTAGCCCACAAACGCCAGGAAGCAGGCCACGAGCAGCGACATGGCAATCATCACGCCCACGCTCTCTTCGTCTTCCTCTCCATGCTTTTCATGCTCTCCAGTAGGCACGTTTTCGTCAATGGGACAACCAGACCGCCCAACATGCTCCACTGGCGCCAGGCTTTCATCCTCTTTACAACGTGTGGCTGAGGAAGACATAGTGGAGGAGTTGGTCGCATTGTGCCGGCGCTTGTGCGCACGACTGGGTGTCATGTCCACGACGTGGGCGACGTCCGCAAAGTCGTCGTCGCTGGCTTCAAAGAGCGCATCGGTCCCGTTCGAAGTGTGCTTCATCGAGACTTTTCCATTCAACGAGTGCGCGAAGAGACGCGATCTACTTAATGATGGCTTCACACTTTCAGAGCCAGAATTGTGTCGACTTAGCAGAAGTAAATAGAAAGGCGTGTGCGTACACTGTCGACTTAGCAGAAGTAAAAAGAAAGGTGCGTATGCACAAAGGTCTATTGAATTGGAGAGAAAGTTGCAAAGTGGACACTATGAAATTTTAGATCACCAGTATGAAGTTGACTGCGAATTTGAGCTGACCTGGTTGGTTGGTTACTCTTTCTTGTCAGTGTAGATGGAGGCGTCCGCCGGCCAGAGCGCTCCCCAGTGTGCCTTGCGCGACGCGCGATACACTTCGCGGATGTGCTTGCCTTTCGTCACACTGCGGCGCTCGAGGACACCCTCGGGGGTGCACAGGTCCAGGTGCACGTGGCGAGTCGCAAGCAGTGGGCTCCTATTGAAACATGGAACGTTGTCAGCACCAAATCTAACCAAGGGGCTATAACAAGTGCTTAGAAAAGCGTGAACATACCGGATCATTCGCGCGAATCGCTGTTTGGCGTCCTTCTCCTCCACTCCGTTCTTCTCCATGATCACGTACGAGAACTTGGATCCTTTCTGGCCGTGCCATCTCTTCGGCGTCATCTCGCGAGGGCGGTGCACCTGCGGCGAGCGCTGCACGAAATGGCACCAGGTTCCACCAGCAGCTGGGCACTATATGGTACAAAAGGCAACAGCTCAAAGTAAGTTAACGCCATCACACTACAATCGGAAATTGCGCTTAACCATGTGTACCTCAAAGTGGTGCGGGCATGGCGCGAGGATCTTGACGGTCTCGTCTTCCTCTTCCGCCACCGAGTCCAAGATGAACTGACGCGCCGAGCGCACGTGGTGGGACCCCCACGGGCTTCCTCGATCCACGAGCACCATGCAGCCCTTGTCACTCAACAGCTCCCACAGCGCCGACATGACGGCCACGCGCTCGTAGTCGTTCGTGATTTCCGAGAGCACGTAGTTCAGCACGATTAAGTCGTACTTGATGCCGCCCTCGAGCTCGCGCTTCATTTCCGACATGCTGCGGCGAACGCTGAGTCCTGGGAAACCTTCCAGCACGACCTCCGCGGCATCCACCATCGACTGGCTCGGCTCCACCACTCGGTAGCGGGTCAGCGATTCGTCGTAGAACTCCTTCGCCACCCAGGACGCTGTGCCTGGTCCTGCGCCAAAGTCCAGCACAGACTCGGGCTTAAAATCTGGTCGCTGTTGCTGCAACTGGCGGAATACGTGGTGGGCGCACGCGTAGGTGCCTTCCACTTCGTACGACATGTACGCCATCGTTTCGGTCGGTCCGTACAAGTATGCAGGGATCTGCGCGTCCTTGTCCAGCGTCCAGCCGATTGGGTTCTTGTGCATATCGAGCGGGATCTGGCGCGTGTTCTTTTCGTCGTGGACATACTTCTCGCGCAGCTTCTCCAGCTGCGAGTGCGTGCGACGCTTCACGACCGTCGTGAGGCGGCGCAGCAGCTCCTCAGGCATCTCGACGCGCTGCTGGATGCCGTTGCGCGTCGTCTCGTCAATGTTCGACACGATCTTCATCGCTTCACGCACTTCGCTCAGGATTCCGCCCTTGCTGGCGCTGCCATCACCGGAGGCTTTCGCTCGGCGCAGGCGACGAGAGCGACGACTGGAGCTACTGCTGCTGGATGGCGCAGTCGCAAAGGCGCCGGTCTGGACCGCATACGCGGCGTTGCTAACACGCAATGCGCTTGTAATAGGACGCAGCGCACGAGCGGCGGCAGCGACACCCACGAGCGACTGCATCATCGTATTGATGCTGGTGGTGTGGTGATGGTGGCTCTTTTTCCTCAGGAGCTGTTGGTTGGCTGAGTCCCATCAAATTGTCCGATCCCCTGAATAGAAGCCCCTATTCGGAAGAAACAGCTGGGGCTTCTAATAAGAGGACTAATTCGTACAGTAGCAGTTGAAGTGTCACATCTGGAATCCCGCTCTGATTTATTATACAGTTTCAAAGGTTATGATTCGATACTATAGAAATTCATTTCTGGTGGTCTCATTTACTTTGTTTAAGCAGGGTATACAGTATAAGAGGTTCAACGTGTAATGCTGGCTTCATTGCTTGGATTTGCAGGTGTTGACCATGTGAGTGCTGGATTATTTATTACACCCACGCTGCCATCCATGCGGAAGAGAAACTTCACTTCCGCATTTGCTCCCAAGCGCAACAACCACACACGACAAGACGAACAAGCCCAGTACGACACACACACAAGAAGAAGCAGCAGCAGTTCCCATGAAGCCCTCGCTCGCCAACGCGCTGATCGCCGCTCTCGCGACGCTGGCGACGGTGGACGTCCACTCGCTCGACTTTGAATCGCTCAGCGCCACAGAGTCTGCCGCCAGATGTACGATACAGATCTCTGCCTTTCTTCTTTCTTCGTTCTGAATAGGAGGAGTACAAGCAGGGTGGTGAATGTGTGCTTCAAGAGTGCTAACCTTTTCTTCCTCTATGTATGTGTGCTTGACAGCCTCGGACAGCGAGTTTGCTCTACACGCGCTCGCGATCGGCGACTGGGGCGTGACGTCGGATCCGACTGGCTCGTGCTGCTCCAGATACAAAGGCGAACGAGACACCGAGGCGTACAACAAGCACCGCTACGCGCAGGAGAACGTCGCGACGCTCCTTGGCGTCTCGGCTGAGTTGCTCAAGCCGAAAGTTGTGATCGGGCACGGGTACGAAGAAAGAAATGCTGTTAGATGGATAATGTATGTGTGAAGGCTGAGTGATGTGACTGACCGCCTTTTCTTCTCAACTTTTCAATTCTGAACTACAGTGACAGCTTTTACTGGCAGGGCATCAACTCGAATGATGTCCAGGCTCGCTTTGAAGGCACGTTCGAGTCCAAGTACAAGAGCGCGGCTCTGAACATCCCGTGGCTCAACGTCATGGGCAACCATGACTACGGCGGCTCGAGCTTCATCTGCGATCAAGAGTGCAAGTCGACCGAGGAGATGCTGCAGAACCTTGAAGCGAAGTTCACTCGCCAGCAGAAATACACGAGTCCCAATGACGACCGCTGGAAACTGAAGGATCACTATTACAAGGAAACCATTCAAAACGGCGGTGTAACCGTGGACATCTTCAACGTCGACACAAACTACGCCACTGTTCACGGCGCGTCGCAGATTTGCTGCCAGTGCTACGGCTATGCTGCCGGCGACAACCCGATCTGCAAGGACCCGCACCCAGACTCGGCTGGTAAGCTCTGTGCTGGCGGAAACCTCGACATGTTTAATGCATGCATGAACAAACTGAAGGAGTGGCAAGACGACTCCTTGGTGCAACTGGAGCGCGATGCCAAGGCGTCCAACGCGACGTGGAAGGTCGTGAACTCGCACTATTCGCCTCACTTCCACATGCCCCCAGACATGTACGCAGGGTGGTACAAGGTGCTGAAGGACACCGGAGTGCACCTTTTCATCAATGGACACACTCACGCAGAGAGCCACGACTACTCGAGCAGCCACAAGGTGCACTTCGTTACGAACGGAGCTGGCGGTGGTATCCAAAGTGAGAGCATCGGCGCACCACCACCGCACGCGATCGAGGGTGTTGGCGTTAACCAGTACGCATTTATCTACTGCTTGATCCTTCAGTTCATGCAAGTTTGAAGTGACTAACGTTAGTTTACTTGATGTATTGTTGTGTGTAGGGTGTGGGGCGCGACAGGGGAGCCGTACGGGTACTTCGAGTTGTCGTTCTCGACCGAGAAACTTCGCCTGCAGTTCATCTCCACCGGCAGCGGCTGGAAGCCTGACGACCAGCAGCACGCGCGCACAGTGGACTACTGTTACATGATTCCCGTCGACGGTAGCATAGGCAGCAAGTGTGCCGCTTGAGCTTGAGATCATCCTGCTCGCGTTTAGTCCTACGAGTTGCTTCCTTCTGATTCCTTCCACGTAGTTTCCCAAGTCAAACCTTCAGCGCCAAGTCTCTCTTGGTGCTCGATACTGTAAAATGAAAACAAGAATCACGCAAACGCCCTCCCTCCCCAGGGACCACCCGTCGAGGTACATATCTCATGTGCTTGATTGAGCTCCTCCTCCTCTTTCTCTCACTCTCTTTGTTGGACGCTGCCAAATGACTGACGGACAGACCTCCTGGCGCTTGGGAAACAGGAAGGTCGCCCCTCGGAGTCGGGAGCTTCCATCTCGAGAAATGGAAGCCTCTTGCTCACACAAAGAGGCTCTGCTGTCCAGCCTTTGTGTGTGACTTGTGTGGGACCTGCTCCTGCGAGCCGAGCATCGTCATGGACCCCTTCGTTCGGTATCATCAGTGAGTGGATCAGTGGCTCGCAGACCATGGTTGACTCATGCCGGCCGCCCCGCCCCACTTTACCTCTCTTTTGTTTGGTACAAGAAACAGGAGCCGCCCATACAAATGCCCTGATATTGGTAGGTACTGGACGCGGATGAGTAGAAAGTTGCCCTCTTTTCTTAGTCCTCTACGAATGGCTACAGTACAGAAATGACTCCACACTGCGTCTTTTCTTTCCATGTCGACATGGGCAGCCACGAACGAAACGCGCAACTCTCTTTTTTGTCGACGATTGCTGTTTGTTGTTGCAAACAAAACAAAACGTCATGTGCCGCTTGACGAGCAAATGCAAACTGTGCATGGCGATCCTTTCGTGACGGTTATCGTATCATATTGCCGCCCTCTCTCTCTCTCGCCAGTCTACGCAAAGGAAGCATGAATAAGAACAATAGCAGAAGGTGAGAGAGAAGACGCGAGAGCAAGCACATGGGCGAGCACATGCACCACTGCAACCAGCTGGAGCGGCAGTCAGTCAATGGAGAAGCAACAGCAACTCGAATCAAGAGAGATCCAGCGCACCCAGATACGAGAAGACAGCCCCCTCCCACATATGCCGACAAAAGAAGACGATTGACTTCCATAATACGAGAGAGAACCTCTTTCACGTGAGGCAGGGCAGTCGAGCGGGGGAGCAATCACCTTCGTCACAAGTCACACGAATCGCTGCTCCGCCAGCCCAACAGACCCACAAGCAAAGCCTGTAGGACACGAGGCATCTGGAGCAAAACAACGCTCGCCAATCTATGACGTAAGGGGGCAAGTGTTGACGTTCAAAAAGCGACAGTTTCTTCTTTGCACTTTGTTGGATACCTACTTTGGCTTTTTCTGTGCATTTGTAACGTGTTCAAAAAACGAACCGAGTGGACAAGAGGATGCGATACCAAAAAGCTGGGTGAGAAATCGCTCAAAGTATTTGTTCTTAGAGGTCTTTTGAAGAGGACGCTGCATATTTTGCTTAGCAAAAATTTACAGATAATTCATTGCTGAAGGTGTCAAATGTTTGTACATCTTTTTTCTGAAAACCCTTTCCCTAACTGGCCGTCTTTTCTTTTCAGGGGTGTTTGCTAATGTTCCGGCTTTATCACATCACTGTGAACCACTTGATTGACCGATGTGCAGGCGTCGTAACTGTGCGTGTGCACAACAACTCCGCGCACATATTCGTCAGAATGAACGCTACAAACATAAGTGAAATGCGCGACGATAGGAGTTGGCCCGCAAAACAAGCACAAATATCATACAAAACCCGCTGTCCGATTCGCGGACTGCGTTGCATAAACTGCGTTGAAAGTGCGGATTCGGTCGGACGTGTCAGAAATACTGTACACCAGTCGCTTTTCTTTGTCAAAAGTGTTGTCGATTCGCAAGCTGAAGCAAACGCTTGTTTGTGTCTGTCAACAGTATTTCACCCGCAAACAAACGAGAAAACCCGCACAAGTGGCAGAAGCCCACACTCCAACCTTTGCAAACTTGCACAAAGCACGTTATGGTACGTGTGTGCATCGTAGTGAAATGAACAGCGCAAGTGACGGCGAGCGCGCAATTGGAGTTGTTTGTAATGCAACGCCACTCCAATCGGATCGGCTCTGACTTGCTGGCAAGTTTCCTCGCTTCGCATCGCCCTGTGTCGCCGCCTTTTCTCTCGCCGCGCTTCGGAGTAGATTGGCCATTCTTTTTGTAGACATGTGTGGGCTTTGTGGCTCGGCTTTCCCTCGGCACTTCAAGCTTTCTTGGACAGATGTAACTGAATTAAATGGTGTGACTTGCTCTGGACCAATTTGTTTGTTGGTGTTGTTTGCGGCTCAAGTCTGTGAAATTACAATTTCCATCTCAGTGAGCGTGTGCTCATTATTTGGTGATTCTATAAGTCTAGATTCGTTTGAAAAAAACACAAATGTACCTACAGTACGAGTATCTTGTGATCAGATTGACGTGCTCTTGAATCCAGCAGCGGGTTGGTTGATAAAGAACATTATCTAAATGCTACCATTGCGTGTCAAAATGTGCGCAAGCGCCGCAAACAAGACAAACAAGACAAACAAGCAAAAGAAGGCAAAACCAGACAAACACACAAACAATTCTGCAAGCTTGCGATGGTTCGTGGATGACTGATCCTTGTCAAATTTTAAACATCTTGATCTTGTTTTGTTCTCTCGGACACCCTGTTGGGGACATCTGATGTTTGGTCGCTTTTTGGCTGGATGTCCGCGGCTCTGGGACATTTTGTGCGCGCATCAGTCCCATTCTTACGCGCGGTTAGGGCCGGATGGTACCGGATGTAAGGTTGTAGATCGACCAGAACGCGGCATTGCGTGATTAGCCAAACAGATGGGGCGGCGCGAGCGCGTGCTGATTGGGCCAAGCGCGCCACCAGCTGGTCACGTCCTTGCTCTCGTCCCATCCCTCTCACCACTCATTCTTTTCTCCCCTCCCCCTTTCTCCCCCTCGTCGCTCCGCGTGGTTGTCTGCCATACAACGCGCGAGTCACGGCTGCCAAGAAGAGCCAAACTGGTGGAGATGGAGGAGGCGGCAAGATGGCGTGCACGAGAGAACAGGCAGCCTGGCCGAGTCCGTGTGATTCATTCAAGAATTCGACGGCCCAAGCCCACACACACAAGCAAAGAGTGGCTCGGCTCGGTCTCTGCGCGTCCACGGTTAAAGACAGTTCGGACCGCACAACAACAACAGACAACCAACACAAACAAGCAAGCGCCGCGTTGAATCCGCCCCGCCACACACAAGCAAACAAGCAACCGCGCAAGTGGTTGTTTTATTTTCCTACCTACCAACTCGTTGGTAAGTACTCCCCCTCTCTCCTCCGCTTTCGTGTCCGTCCGCCCCGTTTGAATTGCGCGCCAAACCGGCAAGCCGCGATCCGTCCGCAAATCCATCTGCAGGACGAACCTCCCCTCCCCCTCCCCCCCGACGTCCCAAGTAACCGTCTGCATGGCCTCCGCGCTCTCCTCGTACTCTACCTCGACCCACCCGCACCACAGCCACTATCCGTCGACCGTCGACATGGAGCAGCACAACCACAGCCACATGCACCACCACCCGCACCACCAGGTTGACCCGGCCGCCGCGTTCCACTACGAGCAGTACCAGCAGCACCAGCAGCAGTACGGTATGCCGGCCATGGGCCACGGCCACCCGCACCAGCAGAGCCATAATCCACAGGGCCCGCCACCATCCGCATCCGCGTCCGGTCCGGCGAAGAAAGGCGCCAGTAAGGCGTCCAAGGCGGCCGCGACCAAGGCCAGCAAAGCCGCTGCCGCTGCTGCTGCGGCCAACGCCGCGCGCAACACGCTCACGATCAGTACCAGCCAACCGCAGCAGCAGCAACAGCAACAAATGATGTCCCCGTACAAGTCGAGCGGCCCAAACTCGTCCGTGGACTCATCTCCGACCGGCTCCCCGCGCAGTGACGACGGCACGGAGGAAGGCCGCAACGACGGACTCAAGTCGAACCGGCTCTGCACGATGCCCGGCTGCAAGAAGCGCGTGCGCTCCAAGGGGCTGTGCAAGGCCCATGGCGGCGGCCGCCGCTGCATGGTGGACGGCTGCGAGCGCAGCTCCCAGGGCCAGGGGCTCTGTATCCGCCACGGCGGCGGCAAGCGCTGCACGCAGTCAGGCTGCACGAAGGCGTCGCAGTCGAATGGGCTGTGCAAGGCGCACGGTGGCGGGCTGCGCTGCCAGACCAACGGTTGCACAAAGAGCTCGCAGGGCGGTGGTTTTTGTCGCGCGCACGGCGGCGGCCAACGCTGTGAGAAAGAAGGCTGCAACAAGGGTGCGCAGCGCGGTGGTTTTTGCGCCGGCCACGGCGGCTCCCGCTTCTGCCAGCACCCGGACTGCACGAAGAACGACCGCGGCGGCGGCTACTGCGCCGAGCACGGCGGCGGCAAGCGCTGCGACTCGACGGGCTGCAACAAGCCGGCGCGCAAGAAGGGCAAGTGCTCGTTCCACGCGAACGCCACCAAGGGTAAGGCACCCAAGGATCCGCTCGCCGGCGCGCCGCAGAACATCATGGACATGCGACAGATCACGACCCCGGCGTTCAACGGCAACGGCAGCATGGCGCCTGCGGGCGGAAAAGACGCGCGCGATCACGCGGCCATGGACCACCAGTCGATGCGCTATCAGCGCACCGACCTGGACCTCCGCTACGCGAAGAGCTACGACCAGGGAGCGCCTATGTCGGCTGCTGCGGCCGCCGCGGTGGCGACTTCGAGTCAGTACATGCAGATCCACGCGGATCAACGATCCTACGACCCGATGAGCATGCAGAGCCACGGCCGCCACTACATGGGTATGGACAGCGCGCCGCATGCGGCTCCACCAACGGGCTACTCGGCGCCGTCGCACAAGCAGCAGTCGTCGCACGCATACAACCAGCGCGAGGTCATGAAGTCGTCGGGCGGCCACCACGGCGGCAACGTCAACATGTACTCGCAGCAGGCGCAGTGGTCGTCGAAGGAGAACGCCGGCCCGTCGAACGCCATGGCGGACCGCGCGAGCCTCGACTACTTTGACATGAAGGAACAGGCGCCGCACCATCACCAGCCGTACCCGAGCACCTCGTCGCAGTACCACCACCACCTGTCGGCCGCGGACTCGGCCGCCGCCGCCGCCGCGTACAGCAACCCGCGCGGCAGCTACTACGCGCAGCACCCACACGCGGGCGGTCCGTCGGCCCCGGCCGGCGGCGACGCGTCCAGCCAGCAACAGCAGGGCATGATGTACTACTCGGCCAACGGCTACCCGCCGCAGCACCAGATGCACAGCATGCAGCAGCAGATGCAGCTCTTATAGTCGGCTGCGCGCGAGCCCTGCCTAGGTATATATTAGTCGCCCTCGTATGCAAGCGAGCGCTTAGAGAAAATAGAGTCGTCCAGCAAGTAGCAGAAGAACACAAAGAAGATAGAGAACACTAACCACCATTTAGATTTAGGATCAACCCCCAGTTTTGGCAACAAAGAACGCATTTTTGACCACACACTCTTTCGTAGCTCTTTGCTGTCTTGAAGCTTCTCGTCTTGTTGTCGCTTCTGTCTGATCTGTCCTTTGGTCTGGCTTTTGGAAGTCGTCGACAGACGAAGCTCGTACGGTCGTGGGTGTGGATGGATGGACGCCAGCGAGAGCGCACATCTTGGTCATGTGTGAAGGCGTTTGTCATGCTGCGATGGTGGAGGTTGATGGCCGGACCCGAAGTTGCTGATGATTCTGGTTGCTAACCACAGGCGCTGCTCTTGTAACGAGAATTGGCATCTCTGGACTGCGAATGCCATCCCCCTTGGCGCAATTGGTGCTGGTGACGTTTCTGATACTAATGCTGCTGCTATGGTTGGAGTTGGTGGTGGATCGCGAGCGAGAGCGCCGTTTTTCGCGCAGGTAGGTCGCAATTGCGGCTTTGGGCAGCGAGAAAATGCCCGAAGAGTGTCTCGTGGCGCTTGTCGGATCTTGGTCATTTGTGGCTGTTGTGGAGAGGCGGAAGCCTCCTTTGCCTGTGTAGTGGTGGCGATAGCATTGGAGCAGCTCGTATTCCTACAAGAAGACACAGAAATACATCAAGTTAGTTTTGCTGGACTGGCTGAAGAACCAGGCAATAGTCAAATCGTACCATGCCAGCGTAGACCCGCAGCAAGGCCGGCGCCTGGTGCGCTCGCTCCGGTTCGTACTTTTGCAAAAGCGCTTGGAATTCTCTCTGCCAAAGTGCGCAATCTCCCTGGTCAGTAACGTTACGTAGCTGCTCGCTCTGTGGAGTCTCGCTACTAATGCGGACACTCTGGGTCTGGAGTGGGCGGAACGGGTGCACCGCCGCTCGAAACTGCATCTCGACGCCCATTTGGATACGAGGTTGTTGTTGATGGGCAGTGAAGGCTGGCTGCGCTTGTGAGGAGCTGCTTGAATTTGGAAATGGAGGATTTCGAGAGGCCTCTCGCTGACTTTGGCTCTGAGATGCCACGTGAAAAGTCACGCCTGCTGAGCAACAAGAGCTGTTTAAACCAGGCAGCCAGTATTTACTTATCAAAGGCAGGAAGGAGCATGACACGAGGTCTTTTGCCTTCTTTCCATCGTTCGATTTTTCGCTTTCAACGGTTTTCCATTTTCCGGCGATTTTTCCTTCTTCAAAAATAATCATTCCAAGAAAAAGAAAAACTTCTTTTTCACAAGCCACCATGGACTCACAACTTGTGATTCAACTTGATCATAAAACTCGCTGCTGCTGCCCTGATGAGAGAGAGACACCTCTCTATTATTAGCAGCTCGTCATTTTACTGACCGATCTGTCGGTTATTCTTTCGCTGGAATGAAACCGCTTCTGGAAAAGCTCAGCAGCTGACTCAACGGATCCTCTCGTCGTTCTTGTCTGAAACTGAAACGGGCTTTCATCAAAACGGCGCCTATCATTTCAGTTGAATGACATAGAAGCCCGTCGAGTGACATGGCTACACTGTTGCCAAACTCATTTTTCATTCACTTACTGCTCCAACTGCGTCAAGAGCTCCTGGAAGCAGCGGGTGATCGTGTGGACGCCCTTGCGGACGCCTTCGTCACGGTGCGGCGTATCAGAAGGGCGATGCGTCACATGCGCAAAATCGATCAGTCGAATGTCAGCAGCCAGCGCATTCGCTAGTACCAAATGATCAGCACCATCAGCGTTCTGGAACGCGCTGTCGTTGATTTCGCCGTTGTAGAGGAACAGGAGCGAGCTTGCGATGAACTCGAGTTCCTGCTGCTCGTCAAACCACGCTCTCAGTAGCTCCAGGCGAGAAAGAAACTGCGCAAATCAACCAGACAAACAATGAACTTATTAGTTCCACACACCACTTCTCGTATCTGTAACACAAAGCATGCACACACCGCTTTGAGTAGCACGATATTCTTGCGCTTGTCACCCTCGTGGGTCGTGAAGAACTTCCCAAACGCCGGAATCAGGTCTTCCTGGGAGCGCACCTGGCGTCCAAAGTGCTTGTCGAACTCAATGTACTGCTGCTGCGCTGGGTCAAACACCTTGATCCCCTGGATGCGGAAGCCCACGAGCTCCTGCAGCGGGAACTTTTGCTTCTCGTACGCGATTTTTTCGGCGCTGGCGTCGTCCTCGTACGAGCGCGTGCCCACTTTGACGTCCATGATGCACGGCCAGTGTCGCCCCCACGTCAAGTCGTCCATCACCAGATGCTCTGTGCACAGACGCATGATTAACATTATAGTATGCCAACCATGAATTAAATCGATATTGAAACATATCGGATACGTACTCCCATCGCGGCTTTCACTTCCTGTAGATGCCCCTTGTTCCTCACTGGCGGCGTGCTCGCCAGTTGGGATCACCACCATGCCATGGTACCCAGGGATGAGTGGGCGGAGTTGTTCAAAGATCGGCTTTGTGTTCTCCGTACAGAAAACCTGCTCGTAGAACTCGTGTTCGCGCTCTCCGCGGCGCTTGTTCTGGAAGGGCTTCAAGATCTTCCCGCCGTACGACTTCAAGCCTGATGAGGACACACCCGATACACGTCAACACTTGCCAGCATAAATCCCAACAACAGCAACAGCTATACATACGACGGGGACATGCAAGTACACGTTGCCTTACTTGTCTTAGCGGTTGCGTGGCCGCCCACCTGGTGCGTCATCTCCACGAATCGCTCCACATCCGCCACCACGCGCGCTTCCTCTTCATGCTCCGCCATCTTTTAAGCTTGCGAAATGTGGAGCTGTTGATTTTTGACTCAGATTCAGATTTATCTAAATCAGATAGAATCAGATACCAACGCGCTTCCTGATTACGGCTTCGTTGAGCCAAATCCCAAAAAGCCCCAACGAAAATGACGCGCGTGCTGGTGCTGGGCGGCTCCAGCTATGTGGCGCAGTTCATCCTGCAGCGCCACTTGGCGGCGGAGCGTGGCAGCAAACATGTCGTGGCGTGCACTATGCGTGGGCAGCGAGCATCGACGCCTGCGCTTCCTGCGGGGTTCGTGAGCATCAGTACAGCGACCGCATTGTCTTCAAGTGCCGCCATCACCAGCAGTAGCTCGCAGGTTCACGTGTACTGGGGTGTGGATCTCGGTACCATGACAGGGGTGCGCGAGTGCATTCTCCACTTCCGCCCCGACGTGATCGTCAACTGCGTGGGTGAGTGATGCTGTATAGCAATTGTTTAGTTATGTGTTGAGTATAGCGACCTGCTGTTGTCCTAATTGTCGCTTTAATGATGTGTTGTTGCTGCGTAGCGATGTCGTCACCCGCAGCGTGCGAGAAAGAGCCCGCGAGAGTCAAGGCGGTCAATGAGGTGCAGCCGCTGCTGTTATTTAGGCGCACTACCAAAGAGTGCTCATCATGATTAAGAACTGATCATTGTGAGTGTGTTATTGTATCGGGTGGCATGTTTGGTGTTCTAGCCAAGAGAGCTGATCGAGTTCATCGGCAAAGAGATCGAGTGGAAAGTTCGTCTTGTGCATTTCTCAACCGTAGGTCCCATCTGGTACCAAAATGCTTCATACATGTGTTGTCTAGCTCCTCACTATTGCTCGTTTGTTTGTGTTGTAATTGTGTGCAGGATTTCGTGTACGACGGAGCGAATCCGCCTCCACACGGCTACAAAGAAAGCGAGGCGATCAAATCGTTCCCCGCATCCTCTTCCTCGTCGCTTTCTTCCGAGTCAACAAGTCTCACCGTGTACGGTGCCTCAAAGCTCAGTTTCGACGGATTTCTTCTCGCAGTGGAGCAGCAGCAATACCCTCATCTCAGCGGGCTCATCCTTCGCATCGCGAACGTCATCGGTCCCCAGGCGCCGCTGTTTGCAGACCAGCCGCCTAAATTCATGGAGTGGTTGCACCAGCAGCTCTTTTGTGGCATCAGTACCACCAGTAACTCCAGCGATAAACCACAGCTCAGGCTCTGGAGTGACGAAATCCGGTCGTTCATTTACGTGCGCGACTTGGCGGCAATCGTCTTTGCGCTCTTGGAAAGTGATGACGCCGACCCGTCCTCCGCAGGATCAACGCCACCACCGCCACGTTTCCTGTTGCTCAACATTGGTTTGTGGCGCTATATTTGATATTGCAAGGCTTTGGCCAAGGTGTCTTGACAGGAAATACTGACTACTCTGCTTTATACTGACACTTTGTAGGAGGCGTTGACGCGCTCTCGCGGGTGGAGCTTGCTGAGAAATACTGCGAGGCGTGTCAGCGCATCAACCCCCAAGGAACAGGTCCACATGCGGCAATTGCTCCAACGTCTCGGGCGTCGGTGGATCTCGGCTACCATCCGCCACTCAATGCGCATTTGGATACCTCTTTGCTGCGTCAACAGCTCCCATCGCTGGCGTTGACGCCAACTGACAGAATTATGGACGACATCAGTCAAGAGCTCCTCACAACGTAAAGACGGAAATCAATTCAATGCCATTTTGTTTTTGTATTAATCTGCATGTCGATTTGTTGAGAATGAAACTAAAGGGAAATTGGTTGCAGCTCGTTTGCTGCAACTGTTAAGAAGAAAGTGGAGAAATACAAAGTTCACATGACGAAAGAAAAAAGAACATGCAAAGCACGACTAACTTGAGCAAAGCGAACGCGTAGCCTTGACGCATCATCAAGTTTTCAGGGTCCCACATCACGTACAAGGCGACGCTGCGAGAGAACTCCAGGCGATTTACTCGAGTTCCATCACCTCACCCATCGCGACAGGAGCGAACTCCGCTGGCAACAGGTAGTCTGAACGCTCAATCGCCTCCGTCATCGTTGGAGCTTCGACAAACGCAGCATCGCAAAGTGCGACCGAGTGACACGCCTGGCTTGGACTCTTGCCGCTCTCAACGAGCACGACCAGCTCATCAAACTTAGACGAAAGCACGTCGCAGCGAGCGGAAGGAGGAAGGATGGTGCACATCGTCTCCAAAGCAACCTTCGCGAGGCGGAGCTCGTTTTGATTCTTCGAAGCACGCGACACCATCTCCGCCGTGTATTCACACAGCAGGCAGCCCATCGACATAGACTTCTCCGCTTCAACTGGCTTCGCAACTTGATTCACGGATTCGCACTCATGGATACGAGTACAGATCGACTCGATGTCTTCGTTGTTCTTCAGGGCGTCGACGATCGTGTCGCGGTGCTTCATTAGCAACGTGCACTACATATAAAACAAGAAACTAATTAATGACACGGTCCACACAACATTCCTGTTTTACATAATCGTTCCGTACCTCTTTTGAGTCTGGAATCAGTCGGCAGACAGAGTTGATCTCAGCGGTAAAAGTCTCAAGACTCGCAGGGCTGGAAACCATCGAAGCAAGCAGCAGCGAGTTCTGCTTGCAAACTGTACAGCGAGAAGGAAACAGGCTCGGCTCCAAGAATTTCAGATCCGACAGCTTCACAGACGCAGCATCGTCGGCACTCGTGCAGAACTTCAAGACTTGACAGATCTCGTGCGGCTGCTTGCCGCTCTTCAATTGTGACACTGCGGTGTCGAACATTTTCAAATCGGCATGACACTAAAAATGAGGACACACAAGTTAGGGAAGTTAGTTAGGCATCCCATCGAAGCGAAAATTCAGAGATATCGAATGCATACCTTGTCATCGGATGGAAGCAGCCTGCACACAATTTCCGCAGCCTCGCGGGCTTCCTGAACTTCACCCGGGTTCTGGTCGAGGGCAAACTCCAAGACCGTAACAACACCACTGCAGTACGCGCACGAGTTGTTCCCCTTTCCTGAATTCTGGACTGGTAGCGTAATCGCCTTCGGCTTCAGACCGCTCGCATTCGCTGTGCAGAACTTCATGTCATGGCAAATTGCCTTTGGCTTCTCACCCTTCTTGAGATAATCGATCACCTTATCCAGCTCGTCCATGACAGGGCGGCACTGCAAGTTCACAACAAAAGGAACAGATTAGCGACATTGTAAACACACTGAAAAAGGTTGCAACAACATGTGAGGAGCGCACCTTCGATTCCGACGGAAGGAATCCACACACCAAGTCTCCAATCTGGCGAATCTGGTCGATCTGCGAAGGATCTTCAGCGAGAGCAACTTCAAGAATACGCGCCAGCTGTGTGCAAACAAAGCACCCATCAATGGCGGACTCCATGGAGTTCTTCACAATCTTAACGAGATGTTGGTCGAAAGACGCAAGATCTTCGACACCGTGAGTGGCGCTTGCAAGAGCTTTCATCTTCGCGCCACAGTACTTCAGAGACGTACAAATTTCGCGAGGGTGCTGTCCCTTCTTCAGCTGGTCGATGATGATGTCCAACTTGTCGACGTACTGGTGGCAAATATTGTCTGGTCCTAAGAAGCCACAGATCATGTCAGCGTACTCACGAATCTCGTTCACTTGGTCAGCATCCTCTTGCATGATGATCTGCACGAGCGTCGCAACGTAGTCACAGTAGAAGCATTTCTTGTCGTCCTGAACATCCACCGCACGGTTGTTCGCTACAAAAGCAGTCAACGCCTTCTGGAAAGGCTCAACGTCAGCCTTCGACTTTGAAGTGCAGTACTTCAAGCCGACGCAGATGTCACGAGGGTGCTTGCCTTGCTTCAACTGGTCAATCATCGCATCAAACTTGTCGACGTACTGGTGGCAAACGTTGTCTGGACCCAAGAAGCCACAGATCATATCCGCGTACTCACGAATCTCGTTCACTTGGTCCGCGTCCTGCTGCAGAATGATCTGCATGGCGATCGCGATGTAGTCGCAGTACAAGCAAGTCTTTTCGTCTTGGCTGGTGAACGTGAACGCGGTCACCGTCGTCTGAGTAGAAGCGTCGATAGCGTTAAGCTTCGCGCCGCAGTACTTCATCGCCGCACAAATCTCGCGAGGGTGCTTCCCCTTCTTCAGCTCGTCAATCACAGTGTCCAGCTTGGTAACATACTGGTGGCACTGGTTGCTGTCGCCCAACATGCCGCAGATCATGTCCGCATACATGCGGATCTCACCGACGTGGTCAGGGTCCTCCTGCAAGGCGACTTGGATCAGGGTAGTGACGTAGTCGCAGTAGAAGCACTTCTTGTCATCCTGGTTCATGTCACGCTGCACGAGTGGTATGAGCGCGGTCAGAGCATCTTCAACAGACGCATCTGGGGCTCCCAACGCGAGCGCATTGTCCTTCTTCTTGCAAATGTTCAGCGTTTCACAGATCACACTCGGCTTCTTGTCCTGCTTCACCCACGTGACGATCTTGTCGTAGTTCGTCACGAGCAAGTCGCACTTGCAGTCTTTCGGGGAAATCTTGCAGCTCCACTTGACGAGTTTGCGCACATTGTCCAGCTGAGATGGCACGATTTCATTGACCTTGGCCACAACGTATGCGATGCGCACGCAGTAGAAACACGCATGGTCCTCACTCGCCTCCTTCACGAGCGCGTTCACATTCACTGCTGTCTCAGTAGAAGCGTCGATAGCTTTCATCTTCGCGCCACAGTACTTCAGAGACGTACAAATTTCGCGAGGGTGCTGTCCCTTCTTCAGCTGGTCGATGATGATGTCCAACTTGTCGACGTACTGGTGGCAAATATTGTCTGGTCCTAAGAAGCCACAGATCATGTCAGCGTACTCACGAATCTCGTTCACTTGGTCAGCATCCTCTTGCATGATGATCTGCACGAGCGTCGCAACGTAGTCACAGTAGAAGCATTTCTTGTCGTCCTGAACATCCACCGCACGGTTGTTCGCTACAAAAGCAGTCAACGCCTTCTGGAAAGGCTCAACGTCAGCCTTCGACTTTGAAGTGCAGTACTTCAAGCCGACGCAGATGTCACGAGGGTGCTTGCCTTGCTTCAACTGGTCAATCATCGCATCAAACTTGTCGACGTACTGGTGGCAAACGTTGTCTGGACCCAAGAAGCCACAGATCATATCCGCGTACTCACGAATCTCGTTCACTTGGTCCGCGTCCTGCTGCAGAATGATCTGCATGGCGATCGCGATGTAGTCGCAGTACAAGCAAGTCTTTTCGTCTTGGCTGGTGAACGTGAACGCGGTCACCGTCGTCTGAGTAGAAGCGTCGATAGCGTTAAGCTTCGCGCCGCAGTACTTCATCGCCGCACAAATCTCGCGAGGGTGCTTCCCCTTCTTCAGCTCGTCAATCACAGTGTCCAGCTTGGTAACATACTGGTGGCACTGGTTGCTGTCGCCCAACATGCCGCAGATCATGTCCGCATACATGCGGATCTCACCGACGTGGTCAGGGTCCTCCTGCAAGGCGACTTGGATCAGGGTAGTGACGTAGTCGCAGTAGAAGCACTTCTTGTCATCCTGGTTCATGTCACGCTGCACGAGTGGTATGAGCGCGGTCAGAGCATCTTCAACAGACGCATCTGGGGCTCCCAACGCGAGCGCATTGTCCTTCTTCTTGCAAATGTTCAGCGTTTCACAGATCACACTCGGCTTCTTGTCCTGCTTCACCCACGTGACGATCTTGTCGTAGTTCGTCACGAGCAAGTCGCACTTGCAGTCTTTCGGGGAAATCTTGCAGCTCCACTTGACGAGTTTGCGCACATTGTCCAGCTGAGATGGCACGATTTCATTGACCTTGGCCACAACGTATGCGATGCGCACGCAGTAGAAACACGCATGGTCCTCACTCGCCTCCTTCACGAGCGCGTTCGCGGTCAAATCAGAGAGCTGCTGCAATTTGTTCTTTTTCTCACACATCACGATCCGGAGACAGACCGTCGCTGGATCGGTGCCTTGCTTCAGCCAGTCCACAATTTGGTCGTACTGCTTGAGGAACGTGTGGCACATCGAGTCTTCCGCCATCGAGTCGCATATGTCACCAATAATATCACGCACAACTTGAACTTGAGACACTTCTTGGGCAAGCGCTGAAACAATCATTTGCACGAAGCGCTTGCAGAGCTTGCACGACAATTCACCTCCCACTTGCTTCGGTTCGACCTCTTGGTCCTTTTCGTTCACCAACACGCACACTTGCTCATCCGTGCGTCCGCGAGTCATAAACTGGCGCACCGCATCTTCCATGTCGATGACACGGTTGCACTCATCCGCCAGACGCGAATCTTCCAAGTCGTCGCACGACGCTTCATCAAAGTAGTGCAGCGACATGACTTGGAACGCGCGCTTGAACGGCGAGCGCAGACGCTGCGAGAGCTGCTGTCGCTCTTGCTTCAACTCGTCCTGCTCGTGGAACACCTTGAGCGCGGTCAGACACGCCAGTTGCTGTTCCTGGCGCGTCAGTTCCTGTGTTTGCTCTCCTTCTTCTTGCAACGGAAAAAGGAAGCCTTCAATCCCGTCCTCCTCGCCGTCATCCAGAATCACGATCTGCACAGGTACCGCCTGCTGAGCGTTCTCCTGTGCCGCCTCATCAAAGAAGAAACGCTGCACGAGCGCGCTCGAGCGCTGCAGCTCCTGCGTGATGAACGAGAAGAGCCCGTCGTTGTCGTTGTCGTTGCCATTGTTATATCCGCTGTTCGCAGCCGCTTGTTCCTCCGCCAGAACGCCGGGAGTGTGGACCGCTGCAGCCGCGCAGGCGGCCGCCGAGAGCGCGAGCACGCGCCAGAGCTTCATGGAGATCTTGATCTTCCTTGTTGTTAGTGATCACCCGATCTCTGATCTTCTTGCCTTCCTTCTTTCGCCTTTGTTCTCTTGGGCAGAAAAGAGATCTGCTTGAAGAAGGACAGCGAGACTCGCGGGACGGAGGTCACTTACTACTCATCAAGGGAAATCCCCATAGTGTGAGTCGCATACAAATATCAAGTATAAAAAATTGGTCGTGAAGCCAAGAGAATTTGGGCGGGTGGGCAAAGGCAGGATTATGCTTGGTTTTTGTATGCCAACCGGCGGAAGGAATCCAAATAGAAGGGGTGTCATTTTACGGTTTAATCAGGAGCGATTATGATAGGTGAAGAAAATCGCAGTGAGGTGGAACAAATGTGTTGGACTCAAGCACACGCTCAGCACGTGCCTGGAAAGAGTGATGGTCAGTCTTCTATTGAGGTGTGTTATTCCGATCTTGAAGCGACGCAGAGCTCACCAACAGCTGTTGTTGTTGCTGAGTTGTATCGAAGGTCTTCAATGACGTCGAGGCTCCTGTCGTCCTCTCCGTCAACTATGGCTTCCTCAGGCACTACTGCACGCGCCATGGCGACTGCCGACGGCGCGTCTTCAATGAGCAGTGAAGGCAAGTCCTCGTTACAGGGCTTTGAGAAGCTCTTCGCGTCCGTACTGGATCCGCAGACCCAGGACAACCACCAGCGCCATCTCGCGCTCGCGAAGAACGTGATTTTCCAGAATGAGCATGGGTACGAACGTAAGGTAGTTGATCTGCTAGTGGTGTTGCAGCGCAGTCCAACGGTCTTTGTTATTATGTTGTTGCTGCGATGCAGATGGAAGCTTGCAGAGCTGCCCATTGTGAACGATTTTCTCCTGTTACTTCGCGATAAAGTGCTGGATGGACAGACGCAGTTTACGGACCCACTGATAGCAGCAGTCATGCTGTGCTGCAAGGTATGTGTTCATCAGTTATATGTTCCACCCCATCACTGTTCATTAGGTGGCATACACCACACTCTTGACACTTTCTCAATGTATTTGACGCATGGAGTAGCCGTTTGTACGTCAGAAATCCAACGAAGACATTTCGAATCCATCTCTGCTTCATGGTATTTTGCCTACACTGGGCCAATTGTTGACCTTTGAAGTCTTGGACGTGCAAGTCGTGGCTGCAGAGGCGCTTCAGCAGTTTGCAATTGGAGCATGTACGGCCACACTGTTCTGGCGAGGTTATCGTGTATGAAACTTGCTCTCACTTCATGTTGCGGATGGATTTTGTCTTACTTCAGGCTTAGCAAGGACACCCAAGCCGCGCAACAACAACTCGGAACCCAGTGCAGCTGAGGACTTTCGCTTTTCCCCGCGCGTGTTCAGCCAAAACCTCATGGAAGAAACTGGCACGGTGGAGGCGATCGTTGGCGTGCTGTACGATCTGTTCCCTGACGACGAGGAGATGCAGGAAGCCGAAGCGATTCGAGTCTCTGGATCGAACATGAACACGGAGAGGGAGAGTTATGCGGAGCAGGATTCGTCTTTAATCTCAGCCCAAAGTACAGAGAGAAGTACGCCTCTTGATACCGAGAGACCGATTTCGCCCACAACACTATCGACTTCGACCACTCCTATCAACTCTGCGAGAGAGTCGAATTCCTCATCGACTCAGGCGACAACTTCGATCCGCGGGAATGACAAATATGACGAAGAAGAATCAGTATTGCTGTTTACTGAAGGCGGCATTGCTGTCAACACAGAGCAGCGAGCGGCTGCGATCCTATTCCACGTGGTCGAGATCATCTACGAGCTCTCGAGCCACCAGCGCTGCGCCGAAGTGCTCGTCATGAGCGGTGCGCTGCACTACATCGTGTTCATCATGGAGAACATCCGCGACCCGCAGGATGAGTTGCTGCCGCTGTGCATTGTGATTCTCTGGAACGTGCTCGAGCTCTGCCACGAGAAGATGAAAACCGTCACAAAATGCGCCTCGCGAAGGGAGCTGCTCGTGCAGTTCCGGCTCCGCAACGCCGCGTACTTTCTCGGCAACGAGTTTACGTTCCAGACGTTGCTGCATGTCTTTGAACTTCTGCTTGCGCGTGGGTACCGCAAACAAGACAAGGAGGTGCGCAACGAGTGCCTCATGATCCTCAACCTGCTTGCGCGGCGTCGTCGGTCGCTCGACTATTTCTACTCCACGGGGCTCACTGCGAGTCTGCTCTCGTACGCAACCGCAGCAGAGACCCAGGCGAAGAAGCGGAACGCCAAGGCGGCTGCAACAACAAACTCCAAAGCTATGCCGTCGTCAGCGCGGTCTGTGGCGATCAATGCGGACTACCACAACTACGCGACGAACGGGGACGAGGACTTTGAGTTCAAGCAGATGCTCTGGTACCTGCTCGCAGAGATCATGTGCGACCACGAGGCGAACTTGAGCGAACTCGTGCAGTTCCGCTTCACAAAGATCTTGCTCAGCTACGCTACTGGAGGCACTGGGACTTCTAGCTCGAGTGGACAAAGTACCAAGTCCTTGTCTTTATCCACACAATCCACGCAGCAGCACACGCCCGCGCAGCTGCAGTTCCTGCAGATCACGGCGCTGAGCGTGTTGAACCACCTCGCGCTGTTCATTCTCGATCATTTCTACGAGATCAACGGACACATCCTCCTGCTCGACTTTCTCAAGCAGAGCGTGATGCAGAGCGACGAGAACCTCGCAGCTGCCTGGCTGCTCATGATGCAGATCGCGCCTGCGGTGCCTTATTTCCAGGACGAACTGGGCAGCGTCGACGGTGTGGAGACTGCGCTCGCGGTCTTTGCAACGCCGCCGTCTCGCCACACGTTCGGAATCCGCCGCAACGCGATCCTGGCGTGTGCTTCCATGTGTCGCAGCCACGAGCTGAATCGGAAGCGGTTCTTTCGCGCGCATGGGGTCCACATTGTGAACCAGCACCTCGAATTCGACCCATCGCACTCGGTTCTGGAAGAAAACATCCTCATTGGGGTCGTCGACGCCGTGCGGTCGTGCATTGTAGGGGATATGGACAGCGAGAGTACGTTCATCGAAGAAGACGGCGTACCAAAGCTGCTCGTAATCCTGGAAAAAGTGCCGAAAGCCATGAAGAACCAGGTGCTCGCTGCTTTGGCCGAGATCTGTGTCAACCCGGCGGCGATTCCGAGTTTCCTCGCGTGGCGGAGCGACCAGAAGGAGACGAACAACGCCACGGCAACCCAGATCCTGCTCCGCATCTACGCGAATGAAGAAGCGACCGAAGAGCTACGCTCAAAGGCGGAGAGCGACGCGGACATCGTCGCGCATTCGAATGCGCGACACAGCGCGTTCAAGTCCGTTGCAAACTGCCGGAGTCCGTTCATTGTATCTTCGCAGAAGATAGAATTGGAGGAGAACTCCGAGTCGTCCCCATCGCTACAAGCAACAGCAACAATAATCGAGCGACCGCAGTCGCCAGCGTTTGCGCGTCTGAAAGAAGCCCTCAAAGCCGCGCAGATGGGGATCTCAACAGCCGACAAGAAATCCAATAACAACAATACCAAGCGAAGCTCGCTGCTCGACCTCAAGGACGCTGAGACCCATCCCGAGATCAACCTGAAGGCGAAGATCTACGCTGTGCTGGCGAACGTCTCGTTCGCATACAGCGATCCTTCGAACAACGCGGACACCCTCACCCCGAGAGACCAGGTGATGCTCGAAGTCACCAAGGAGTACCCGACGTTCCAGCTGGGCGAGATGTGGCAGAACGTGCACTTGGCGCTCCACGCTGAAGGCGTTCGCCCCATCTACGCGGACGCGCTCTATATCCGTCGCCACATCGAGCACGCGTACAACATCTCGGTGTGCACCAAGCATGCGCAGAAAGACATCTTCTCGCGCACCAGCGAGCTCCATTCCGCGGACGAGAGCGCGTTCTTTCAGCAGATCCTGCTGCAGAAGCACCAGGAGGCCCAGGCCGAAGCCTTCCACCGCGCCAATCTCAGACAGAACTCGACGTTGAAGCTGCACTTTGACGCCAAGCGCACGCGGCTCGAGTTCATGCGCAAGCAAGATCCGACCGCGTTCGCGGCGTACGAGAGCAGCGAAGCGCGCTGCCAGATCCAAGACCCGGCACCAGAGTGCGACTACAGTGATCTTAATTCCTTGGAGCAAAAAGAGGCCGAGCTGCGCGGACGCCTGGGCACGCTCACAAAGCGAAATTGAACGGTTAGCAGCATTAACGTCAAATGTATTTTACTATCCAAGCGAATTCGCTTGGTTACTCTTCGTCATCAAGGTCTGTGACCTCGGAACGCAGCTCGTCCAGCAGCTCGTTGATGCGCTGGATGATCGCCGCGTGCTTGCTCGTGAGAGTCTCAATGGATTTTTCCAACAGAAACGCGATCGACGCGTCTGGCTCTGGCTGCTTCTCAGCGTCGCGAAGGCGCATTTTCTCGACCAGCAGAGCAGAGGTCTAGCAACCATTACATGCAAGAATAGATAAATAAAAAGTTAGTGCTAGTACACTTGATCACAGAAAGCCATGGCATGCTTTGGACAAAGTCCTACTACCATGAGGAGTTTCTCCTTTTCTTCCAGCTGAATCTTGCGAATGCACTGCGCGAGCACTGGCTTCTGCTTGCTGATCAATGTTTTCTAATACATATCGTACAAGAGCAAGTTGATGGCGATTAGGTCTGTATTGCTATAGCAAGGACGAGGATCAACATGGCCATGGGTGTGACTGCGTGTGGATGCACCTCAATGCTGTTGATCTGGGTGCTCACAGCCGAGAAACGTGCCGTGATTCCCGCGGCTGCGCACAGTATGATAAACAACACACAAGACGGTCAAATGGTAGAACTCAGAGCACAAGTACTAGCATTTCAATGCGGTAGGTGCACGTACAGAATTGTGGGAAGAACGCGGTCTGCTGGTGCATATCAAAGCCCCTGGAAGCAAACAACAAGACGTGTACATCATGAGCACTCGACCTAATGCAGCGCTCTCATCCACAGAAGCCCACTCACTTTTGGAAATCGCTGTAGATCTGCACGCGCGCTTCTTGCAACTTGAAGAACGACCGCGCCAGCGCCAACGCACTGAGCTCCTCGTAGGACTGGCCCTGTGGAGTGACGATGACGTTTTCATTGTTGGCGCTGCTCTTCTCCTGAGCGCCGCTGCTGTTTCCGTCCTCAACAGATCCCAACTGCGACTGCAGCGCGTTGGCGAGCGCTCCTACGTCTACGTGTGCTTCATCCTGCTGCGCGCTCTCGCAGTGCGCGTGCGCATGCGCGGGGCGGGCCGCGAGCAGCTCAAAGCACTTGTCAAAGTCCATTTTCGAGCTTTTGATTGAGAAAAGTCAAGAATGAAAAACGTCGGATTGTAAAATGGATAGAATATCTGTGAAACCGATCTATCGGATAATTAAAAATATCATTTAAAAAGTCCGACAACCAGCTGATTTTTGTGTAAATTCACAGTTTCTAATTGGTTGATATTAGCTTTGAAAAAAAATCGTCGGGACCCACTAAATTAATAACGCTTGACCCAGTAAACTTGGTTTTTGTATTGGATGGGTCCACGCCCCTGTCGCCCGCCTCGATTTGAAAAGCGAGGGGGAGGGGGCCCTCTGGATACAAAACTCAGGATAGAGGGGACGTCGTACTTTGGCGAGAGAATAGTGTACTACTCATTCAATAATAAAATGAAAGCATTTACGTAATAATAAAATATAAAGAAATGCTACATTTTATGTAAATTCAATAAATCATACATTTAATGTTTGCAGATACCCTAAAATGCATGTCAAAGGCGGCCCCAATGTACATACGGTACTACTAAAAC
>JALBZB010000039.1:0-67887 GCA_038050625.1 Pythium sp. MPC-2022a
GTGCCACGGTCACTGGTGCTCTCAGTGTCAGCACCACAGCGACGATCGGAGGAGCGGCCACACCCACGAGCACACTCAGCGTCACGGGAGACACTACCCTCACAGGAGCGGCTACCATCACTACTGCTCTTACTGTTGGCGCAGGAGCGACAGTGACTGGAGGTCTCACTGTCACTGGTGCTCTCAGTGTCAGCACCACGGCGACGATCGGAGGAGCAGCAACGTTATCGGGCACACTCAGCGTCACGGGAGACACTACTCTCACAGGAGCGGCCACGGCGTCTGGGATCCTCACTGCGAGCTCAGGAATTACGGTGACTGCTGGCGGACTCAGTGTCGCCGCAGGCGGTATTACAGTTAGCGACGGCCTCACTGTCAGCTCTGGAATCGTCCAAGTCAGTTCAACCACCACCTCGACGTCGACTTCGACTGGAGCCCTCGTTGTTAATGGAGGTGTCGGGATTGGAGGCGCCGTGTTCATCACTGGCAGAGCGTACGCGGCGGGTTACGACAGCCCTTCCGATCGGCGGTTCAAGACTTCAGTCGAGGATTTGCAGTCATCGGCAGACGTTATCAAGCGACTTCGACCGGTGCGTGTTCTCGCTCAGCGGTGCTTAGTCAATTCGCACTGCGTGTGCCCACCGCTCACATTTTGTCCTGACTTGTTTGCTCTGTTCTTGTTCTTGCTCTTGTTGTTCTTGTTCTTGTTGTGTTGCTGCTGTAGGTCACGTACGAGTGGCGACGTGACGAGTTCCCTTCTCGGCGCTTTCCCGCAGGTGTCTTTGCCGGATTCCTGGCAGACGAAGTGGAGCAGACCCTCCCACAGGCAGTCGGTCACGACGGCGACGGGTTCAAGTCACTCGACTACTCAGCGTTCATGCCGCACGTCGTGCAGGTCGTGCAGGAGCTGCAGCGCGAGATCGACACGCTGAAGACGCGTGTGCAACAGCTTGAGGCGCGCGTTGCCTAGCGCAACACTGATGAAAGAGAGTAAGAAAAAGCATGTTAGCAGCCAGCTGCTGAGCTACATGTAGAGAACGCAAACAAATGTATGGTACATCATACCATACATTCATACAACGACACGTACGTAGCGTACGCCCAGCAGCCATACCGCCGCGTCTTGAAGCCCGCGCCATTTTCATTCGCGTTGCTTCTTTTTTGCATGGCGAGTTTCTTCGTTGAAGGGAAACCTTGCGGTCGTACCGTAAATCACGGCAAAGAGCCGACCTACAAAAAGCAAGTTAAGCGTGGAACCCTTATAAAATACGCCGAGCCCCCATCCCATACAAAAAGCAAGTCTGAGGAGGAATCGTTCAAAACCTCTCTAAAATATTATGGGCTGTGATTGGCCACAAGAGTGTAAATTTCATCCAATCCAATCAGCTCAAAGTACTATGGACGTCGAAATAGCTATAGCGACGAAATATTTTGCAAAATATTCCGAATCAAAGAATCCCCATTTTCTCACGAGCTCCACTGGATCGAGATGGCAGGCTGGAGTCAGGAGACGCTCGTGGCGGTCGCGGCCACCGGCGCCGCGGTGGCCGCGTCCTACTACCTGGTGCAGAGCGGCGGTCTGGGGCGACTGCGCTTGCTCTGCGCGCACGCTGCGATGAAGCTCTTGGCGTTGGGGAGAACGACTGCGCCGCGGATGGCGCTGCATGATCTGCAGAGCAATCCGCCAGTTGGCGCGTGGGTTGCGCTCTGCGGTACAGTGTTCGACGTCACGGACGACCCGTTCTTCGATGCGAGCGGCGGCGTCTATGCGCTCTGGAGCGGACACGACGTCACATACTTGCTGGTGCAGATGGGTGTGGACCTGGACGGTGCGGACGACACGGTGATGGCGAGCTACCGCGACCAGCAACTGCCGATTGCACTGCTCAACGACAACAATGACGAGAAGAGCGAGCGGAGAGTGGCATTGCTAAAGGAGTGGTATGTGCGCTTCCACTCACGATACGACGTCGTCGCGCAGATCGCTGATCTGTACGCGGGGCAAGACTGGGATGCGATCCGCGAGCAGCTGCTGCCGCCAGCAGTGCGCTTTGCAGCAAACGGCGATCGCCCGCGCGGCAAGTGTCCCATGGGCTTTGGCTCGCGCGCGCTCAACCACGTCGTCTCGCGCGCAAACCCAAACTCCAAGGAGGTGCGCACCGTGACGTTCCAGGGAAAGCGGTACGAGGTGACGCACTCGAGCTTGTTCCAAGAGAATGGCGAATTTGCGCATTTCGTGGGCCATGACATCACGTTCGCACTGGCGACCCAGTCGAACCGGAGCGAAGACCTCGATGTGCAGCCTCAACGAGAGTACACGTACGCGGAGCAAGTGCTGCTCGAGAAGTACCGCATCGCGTTCGCGCAGGAGCTGCCGTTGATTGCAGACGAAGCGAGTGGGCCTTCATCGTCGTCTCCAGCATACGAGGTGATCGATCTGCACGCTCTCATTGACGCATGCGACAACGAAGAGGCAGTCGCCGTGCTGAAACGATATCTATCATCGGTAGAGCAAGCAACAAGTACCCGCAATGTAGACCAGGTGTGTGCTCGCACGACCATGACGCCGCTGCACAAAGCCGTTGAGAAGAACCGCCTCGACCTCGTTGAGCTGCTTGTGAGCACCGGTGCTGATCTGTCCGCTGAAGCCGCGCTCTACGACTTTGAGACGCCATTGCAGATGGCCAAACGATTCCGTTACGATGACATCACAGCGTATCTATCTGCACGCACATCGTAGGTAGATCCAAGCCAAGATGAATGTATGTAATGTCTGCGTATTATAACTCTGATGCTTTGTCTTCACTCAATATTAATACCGCATTACATTGCCACACACCGATGTAGATAAAGTTCGAGTCTTCTCCTTATCCCTGTCGCCGCTCCAGCTCTACAAGCCGCTTGTGGATGCTGCTGATGTACTCGGGTCCGATGCCACAGCAGCCACCGACGATTTCAGCTCCGAGTTCGACCCACTCTGCCACAAAGTCAGTGTATCGTTGTACGTCCAGATCATCACGCATCGCCTGCGGCTCGGCGGATTCCTGGAGAGCCCAGTCGTCGGGAATCTCTGTCAGCCGGTTCGCGTACGCTCCTAGACACACGTCATGCTCTGCGAGCCGCGCTTTCACCTCAGAGGCGGCGTTGAGGACGCGCAGCGCTTTCGAGATGTCTTCTGGCTGCGAGCAGTTGAATAGGATCCCGTGCAGCGACACTCTGGACACCGTGAACGCGACAAAGTGCAATAACTCGTCCACCGCGCCGGCCACGCACTCGCCACTGCGGATCTTTCCTTGGCTGTTGAGTGTGAAGGAGACCATCACGGGTTTTTGGTAGTCCTGCACGCCCATGAGCGCCATCTTGGCTTCCACCACCGATGACAACGTCTCTGCGAGGTATAGATCCACGTACGGCAGCAGTGCGCTGCCAGCGATCGAGTACAAGCGCACGCCGTCGTCGTACTTGACGACTTTGTCCGCGCGGTAGCTTTCCAGCAGCGGCGGTAGCGAGCCGCAGATCTTGGCGTCTGTGCGTCCCAATTTTCTTCTCGCCTCACTCGCTAAAGCGCCTGCGATCGCCGTGAACTTGACGATATCCACTTCGGTAAAACCTACGCCGGGTGTGACGCCATAGTTGTTGCACGTGATGAAGTCTGCTCCTGCTGATAGAAACGACTGGTGCACCTCGACGAGCAGCTCGTGGTACTTCTCGTGCACGAGCGCACTCGCCGACCAGATCTTGCGGTCGTCCTGCAGCCCGCGCTTGAAGAGCTCTTCGCCTGTGCCGCCGTCGAGCAGCTCTACAAACGGCGCACGGCGGCTGGGAGTATTGGCGTCCGTCGCCATTGTTGCGCGTCGAAGAGGATTCCTCAGGAAAGTGGTGCAGCACGCACCTCCGCGACTCATGAAGAGCTCTCTTCGCGAGCTTACAAGCAGGCTTGGGCAGTTTATAAATTCTGTCGCAAAGCAAATGGCTCGGTTTTTAAAGTTATAAACTTTGCCTTCACAACGAGCAGCTGACGTTGAAGTTGGCTGCTATTGACAGTGTCAACGAGTTCACCAACGGATCAAAGTTCAACAGTATATTAGATCAATGAATGGATAAAAGAATGCGTGGAATCCTAGATGCGGCATGTAAATGCAATAACAGTAAACGAAAGAGGCCTAAGGGCTCTCTTTCTCTCTCATCATGGTAACACTTTGTGCTCCTGCAGACGCTCGTGAATGCGCTCCAAGTAGTTCGGCGGCACTCCGCAGCCACCGCCGACGATCTCCGCGCCATCCTCCAGCCAGCGCATCACGAAGCTCGCAAAGATCTCCATGTCCAGCACCGAGTGCATCGCACCTGAACCAAGCTTCTCTTCCAGCACGCCGGCTGTGGAGATCGACGAGATGCGGTCGCCGTACCCGCCCAGCTTGACGCCTTTGTCCTTGAGCTCTCTGAACAGCCCCTTGTTCTCGTGAATGTGTCGGAGCACCTTTGCAATGTCTTCCGGCTGCGAGTAGTTGAAAATGATTCCCTGCAGCATGCTCTTACCGCCACTAGCGCTACTGCTTGTGGCTTGTTCGCGCGCACGCTCCTCGCAGAATGCCAGCAGCTTCTTGATCGAATCCAGCACCGACTCACCGCTGCGCAGCTGCCCCGTGCTGTTCAGCGCAAACGAGATTATCACGGGCTTCTGCAGAGTTTCCACAGCTTCGTACGCTAGCTTAGCTTCCGTGAGACTCGACATGGACTCCGCCAGGTACACATCGACAAATGGCCAGAGCGCTTCGCCGATGAGCAAGTACGTGTCCAGTCCTCGCTGGCGCTCGATCGTTCGGTCCGTGCGGTAGCTCGGCATCAATGGAGGCAGCGAGCCGCAAATCTTCACAGCACTTTCCGTACTTGAGCGATCGAGTGCCTCTTTCGCGAGTCGTCCAGCGAGCCGCGTATACTCGCGGATCTCCTCGACCGTGAATCCGAGTCCGGGCGTCACGCTGTAGTTGCTGGTGACGAGGAGTGTCGCCCCAGCGTTGAGAAAGTCTTCGTGCGTTTGCACCACGAGTTCGTGGTGCTGTGGGTGCACCAGCGCGCTTGCGGAGAGCATGTTACGATCGTTCACGAGCCCCTTGCGGAAGAGCTCATCAGTCATGCCGCCCGCGATGATGTCCACATGCTTCGCCATCTTGGTTCTTGAATCACTGAATGCTGCTGTAGTTGCTTGCTGGATGGGCAATTGCACAATGGCGAGTGCAGTGCAAGAGACAGAGGACTCTTGTCACGTGCGGCTGCTGGACTCTATGGGACAAGAAAAGCCGCCACAAGGCGTCTTTGCTGGTAAACGGCGCCATGCAATGCTCCCATCATTTCTATTCCCCCAACTGTAGGATCTCCATTTGCCAGTCCAAAGAACTGGCAACTTCAACTGGATATGCAACATGTACTCGATTTAAGAGGAAACATGTAAAGGCCTCTTTACTTTTGCATCGGCTTTAAACCTCTTCAACACCAGTATCAGCATACTCTAATAAATGGTAATCAAGCAACGCAGTCTTCGACACTTGCCCCATCCAGCACCAAGTGTGCTTACTGGGTGCCAAAGAAGCATTTGATTTGCTTTGCCGCTTGAAAAGCAGAGCGAAAAAGAACGGAAATGCCAATGCTGCTACTGGACAGTGAGCTCAGCTGGCTGCAGCTCGTGGCGGCGCTCGTGAGCACGGTGGTGCTGCCGCTCATCTTGCACCGCATATTCTTCCACAAGAAGGCGCACCGCCACTCCAGCTCCGCGGCGTCGGGCTCGCTCGAGGACTACATCACCAAGGTGCCACCCACCACCCTCACCAGCTCATGTGCACTGAGCCGCAGCCATTCAAGTGGCTGTCTATTATTTTATGCATGCTAACGAATACATGCCAATGATCGGACGTTTGATGTGTACGTGTTATGTATGATCTGCTCAAGCATGGCATGAGTGAGCTGGACGCGAAATTCCAGGTTGCCGTGGACTTTGTTGCAGCAAAAGCGGGCAACCGCATGACGAATGAGCAGGTACCAAGTGCTGCCGCTGCTGTTTTGCATCATGTCGACGACTGCCTTTCTCTGTGGGAACTAACAGGTTGTGCATTGCTTTCTCCTCTTCATTAGCGATTGACTCTGTACGCGTTCTACAAGCAAGCTCTGTTTGGAACATGCACCGTTGAGAAGCCATCAGCTGTCGACTTCGTGGGAAGCGCGAAATGGTACGAAGCGCACACGCTTTTTGTCATTGCTGTTATGCTCTCTGTCGTGTTGATGATCTAATATCGTATGTTGATGCATGTGTGTATTGTAGGGAGAGCTGGCGCGCGTTGGGCGAGATGGACTCAGAAGTTGCGAAGCAGCAGTACCTCGAGTGGGTGAAGGACCTCTTTGACGATTTCGACGTCACGGGACTGCGATCGCGAAGCAATTCGTCTGATTTGGGCTCTAGCAAAGTCAGCAGAGAGGAGTTGTCGCTCGGGAACTCGATCTCCACCGCTGGAGTGGTCAGCATGCCGACCGTGGACATGTACGATCGTTCTTTGTTCATGCAAACTACTATCGGATCTGTCTTCCTGTGCGGAATGCGGCTTAACAACCTATTGATTCTTTTCTAATACACAGGACGTCCGAGGAGTGGCAGGTGAGGGAAGACCCGTTTCATTTCGCGAGCACGGGCGACGTCGAGAAAGTGAAGCAGGCGCTGGAGAACGGCTTTGACATTAACGCGAAGGTATGTACCCATCATCACCAGCAGGAGCTCCCATTGTCTAGCGTCGCTAAGTGGACAGAGCTCTGATTTTTATTCACAACACTCTATAAACAGGACAATGAAGGGCGAACGATGCTGCATTGGGCGGTTGATCGATCGCAGACTGAGGTCACTGAACTGCTGCTGCAGCACGAGGCTGCCCCGAACCTCCAGGTACTACGCTGGTTCACAACCGCACTGATAGAGCTTCTACTATATTTGATGGTGCTAATGGACAATATTGTGTGGGTTTGGTTCCACCAGGATGAGGATGGCATGACCGCTCTGCACTACGCTACTAGCTGCGAGCACGACAAACTCGCCAAGCTGCTTGTGCGTGCCTCTACCGTTTTGAGTGCCCTTTTAACTGATGGCGTGAATGGCTGACGGTTTTGTACTGACCTCTGGTTGTCGTGGATGGATTGGTTACACAGGTGGAGCACGACGCTTTCACAGACATTGAAGACAATGATGGCGAGACGCCGCTTTCCTACGCGTCGACGGACGAGCTCATGTCGATCCTGTCGGCTGGAAAGACCCAAGTGGACGAATAGACGGTAGGCAGGAAGAAGGGAAGAATAAGTGTTCAAAGTTGAATGCTTGGACTGTGCGAAAAAACCTCGTGCTGCATTTTTATGTGCAGAATTGACAACGAATTTCATCACCACTGGTGTGCAAGCCCGCTTTTCAGAAGCTCGGTTTTGGCTGGGATGTATGGAAATAAACTATCAGGTTCTCACATTGTCGGATGGCGAGTTCACCACCAGCACCACTACCAGCTGCAGAGCAATTTTCGGAACCCCACGGTGCGGTTTTGCCAGCGCTTTAGGTTCGCATCGAGCTCAGACCTAGGAACTTGGGGCATCAACGTTGGGTGGCTCGACTGTTCGTCTTGAAATCCTTGTGCGCTTGTTCCAAGCCCGTTAGCCGTTGGCCATGCTGACCTGGTTTTCCTTGGAAAGGTCAAGAAAATCCGCGTCGCTCGCCACTAACACTCACTGTTGGTTAATGGACTCGCTCGAGGCAGCCCATTACTGTAGTTGACGGCATTCAGAGCAGTTCAAGTGGAGGGAGGAGTCGGAGCCAGCGAAGCGAGCTTTCTCCACGAGGTGCGACGCGGGCTCTGCATCGCAGCAGCATGAAAAGCGCTGAGAGCGAATACACTACTGGCCACCTTCACATGTTGAAGTTGTTGGTCTGCAAACCTCAGTTTGCTCAGGCAGAATCAGCACCTTCACTCACGCACAAACGTACCGTACAGTAAGAAGAGAAGAAGGTGCTCTGATTGTACTTGACGCGCGTCCTCTCTTCCTCTCTTCTTCTGCAGGTACCAATAATGACAAAGTCTCCATGCGTGAGCCCCATGCTCTTGATGACAAAGTGTCCATGCTCTCCATGCGATCGTTCTTGGAGTCCATGATGCGCGAGATCTCCAAAATGCAACGCAACATGCAAAAACGTAAACAAATCTAACACGGCCATGCCACTGGCATTGCCAGCGTCGTCAGATGATCGCAAATGAGTGGGACAGATCCTTGCGCATGTTGGCTCGTTTCTTTGCGTGTCCTTCAATACGGGCATAAGACTGAACGATCCTCACCAAAATGCACAAAGCGTTGAAGCGCATTACAGACTCGCTTCAAGGACACTATTGCTTTCAACTAAATGGGGTACCGGTGGTGGTACGGTTGCTATTATTCTCATTATCAATAGGCTGCTCTGGTGCATGCAGACTTGGCTGGCGATCGAAGATAAAGCAAATGCGTTGCGCTGGCTGCCCTCCTGCTCTCAAAACTATTTCGCAAAACCAGGAGGCGAAATCACCACACAAAATCTACTTTCTCTTGCTCGGTTGCTCGATACGTTCGTCGGTTCGTTCGTTGGCAGTTGGCTCTAAATGAACTGGTCAAAAGGCAACTCGTGGTCGTCCAGCTTCTCGGCGTACTTGATCAGGTCCACGTGCTTCACTGGCTCGTTGCGCGGCGAGATCATCTTCAGGTCGCACATCGCCTTCGCGAACGACTGCTGGCGGGCTTGCTTGCACGAAAGCAGCGCGTGTCGGCTTTTCACGATCTCTCCGTCCGACGACACGGGCGTCACGTTCAAGGCGCACACTTTGCAGTCGCTGTCGTACTCCGAAAAGGCAAACTCGACCGTTCGTCCGACCGAGAGCTCTTGACGCACCGCAGATTCGTCTTCGTTCAGATCAAATGGGATCACGAGCGGGAGCTTCAGGTGGCGCGTCGACGCAGCGGCGGCGGCAGCAGCCTTGCTTTTCTTCTTGTTGCCGCCGGCAGTCTTGAAGCCGGTGTCGTAGCCCAGGTCGTGCGGGATGAGAAAGCCGTGCGAACCTTCGATGTCGATCACCGTGCCACAGTGGAGCACGAGCAGCTTGTTGCCAAACTCGGTGGCGCTGCTGTTGCGGCGTCCTCTTGTGGAGACGCTCTCAATCTCGATGCAGTCTTCGCTCTTGCGGCGGTTACTGACCGGCTTTGGCGAAGTCTTGAGCTCCGACACACCGCCGGATTCAAGGAGCACCGGGTTCGTCACGATCGCCGGCGACGCGACGTTGAGCGCGTTTGGCGCCATCTTCACGTGGCTGCCGCTCATCAGAGGCTCCATGGCGGCGGCTGGCTTGTTGCTCACGCCGCGGCGGTGGTGGTTCACGACCACTGGTGTCGAGTTCTTCACCGTCGCCTTGACCGCAGCCTTAGCTGGCGACAGACGTGGCAGCGAGATCTTCTCGGCGCTGCAACTCTCCATGGTCTCGTCAAGGAGATCCTGGTACGACTGGGCAGCCTTCGCTGGGTTCTTGAACTCCTGGAACGCGCTCGCGACGCTCATCAGCACCATCATGACGCCCGCGGCAGTCATCCAGAGCTGGAATCTGCCCAGGAACGTCAACGCGAGCCAGATGAGCACCAGCAACACGAGGCCAATGACAAGCGGGCGGACCAGTGTGTCTACGAGGGTGTTTTTCGGCGCTGTGACGGTGTATTCGTTGGTGGCTGCGGAGGCTCGCAGCGCAGGCATGGACGCGCGCATCATCATCTTGTCCGCGGAAGTCGTGTCTGCGGCTCGTCGGGACTTGTTCGATCCCGCCATTCTCTCGCTCTGTGTTGTCTGCTTCTTCGGCGTTCTCTCTTCCTGTCTGTCTGTAAACTGTCGCTGTCGGCTACTAAAAATACTTACACCAGCGTCTCGAACGACACGTCGTGAAGCTAATTATAACGGGGGGGGGGGTTGATGAACACGCACGCGTACACACAGGCAGGCGTAGTGATCAAATTCGCTTTCTCTGTCAGCGCTACCGCGATCCTGCTCCTGCTCTTCTCTGCTGGATCGGTCGATAGTCGGAATGACTGCTGCCTGAATGACTGGCGGATTGAATTTTCAAAGCACTTTGCCTGTGGTATTCAACCTTCCTACCGTAAACCCCAAATCCCCCCTTTCGCTCCCGGCTCGGTATTGCTTGCGCCTTGACCCCACATCCACAAAACACAACCGAAAAGCCCTACCCGCCGCTGCTCGAGTAATTTTTGAACCCGCATACATTCGACAAGTGAAACGCAGAAAAATCATTCTGGTACGGGTGTGCGGGTGGTACAGTGTACCATTCTGTCCGCGTTTTTGTGCGTAAACCCAGCCCGTCTTTCCTCGCAGTCTGTTTTGGTTATCAGGGGATGGGAGCTGAGGAGGATTTGCTCCATCTTGTAAACGCATAACTTCTATTAATTAATATTTGAGTCTACTGCTCATCCCATATACACAGCACGCATCATACCTTTTATATGCATTTATCCTGTGAAATTCGATGAGATGATTTGTCGAAATCGAAAACCACAGGTGCTGGCTATCGCGGGAAACCAGATGGTCACAGCAACCATCCAGCAAACTGAAAGGAAAAACTCAGTTTCGTGCATTGCAGCGGTGAGGATGACGCTCTTGAGCCCAGCCAACACACGCTGATGACACCAGACACCAGGCACCAGACACCAGTCTCAAAAATGCGAAACCCCACGTTACAGCTGATTGCTGCAAGAATGCTGACACTCGGAATTAAAACTGCATGATGGTCAGTCCTGTGTCTGGCACAGCATGAGACGCTCCTTCATATGCTGCCGCCATGTGGAGGAAGAAGAGAAAGGTAATGCGGCGAGCGACTGGCGCGCACCAACGTTGACGGCAGGCGAGGGACGGACGTCAACCAGCAGAATGACATGTCGCGCGCTTTCCTGGCCACCAAAGGAGAGCAAACATGTTTGTGTTTGCTCCGCATGCTCATGCTCACCAATGCATTGCAGCACATTCACGTCGCGTACACTGAATGCAATGCTGCTGGTGCGGTGGTCATGTGCAAGGGTGAATGGAGGAGGATGGATGGACTGGTGGACAGACTGGTGCAAGAAGAGTGAGCATCGACCACCGCACTGATTGCCTCTTCCTGAGAGCGTATCGGTTATGAGAGGGTTTCAAGTTGAAGTTTCCCAGTACATCCTTGTTTCCTCCATCCTCTCACGCGGCCCGCAAGTGACGAGCGCGCGCAATGGGGCCTCTGCTTTTCCGCATGGATGTACATTTTGTGCTTGTACGCTTCGTCCTCCACGCCCACGCGCTCCAGCCTTGGTGCATGTGCACGTGCATTTTGGCCGAAAGCGATCACTGCTGTTATGAGTGCGGGTGACTGTTTCTCTGCTGACGTGCCGCTTCAGCCGCAACGGATGCGCCTCTTGGGAGCTAGCTCAAGTAGATCGTCGCTCTTGGCGCGAGACGATAGAAGAGCTTCACACCCAGTCCAAGCAGCGCTTCGCGTAGAAGAGAGAGAGAGAGAGAGCACAGGAAGCCGAAAGTTTCGCCCTTGTGTAGCACACTGCCAATTGATCTCTAGAGTGACTGGTTTCCTGCGGCAACCATGTTCATCTACCTGAGCAAGAAGATCGCGATCCCCAACAACGTCAAGCTGCGGTGCGCGGCGTGGAACTCGGACCAGGGCTGGATCGCGTGCGGCGGGCAGAACGGGCTGCTCAAGGTGCTGCGGCTCGAGTCGGCGACGCAGGCGGACGGCAAAGGGCCGCGCGGCATCGCGGCAGCGAGCAACCTCACGATGAACCAGTCACTCGAGGGCCACAACGGCGCCGTGGTGTGCGGCACGTGGAACGCCAACTTCAAGAAACTCACGACAAGCGACGAGAACGGGCTGATCATCGTCTGGGTCATGCACCGCGGCATGTGGTACGAGGAGATGATCAACAACCGCAACAAGAGCGTCGTGAAGGACATGAAGTGGACAACCGACGGTCAGAAGATCTGCATCGCGTACGAGGACGGCGCGGTGATCGTCGGCTCCGTGGACGGCAACCGGCTCTGGGGCAAGGAGATGAAGACCCAGCTGGCGTTCGTCGAGTGGTCGCCCGACGGCAAGTCGCTGCTCTTCGTGTCCAAGGACGGTGAGGTCTCGGTGCACGACGCCATGGGTAACAAGGTGAGCAATCTTGCGCTCTACGCGGTCGAGAACAACAGCCGCGGCGAACGCGACTACAAGATCATCGGCGTGCACTGGTACGACGGCTGCGAGGGCCACATCAGCCAGGAGGCGCCGACGCTCGCGATTGCGTTCCGCGACGGCAAAGTGCAGATCACGCGCGGCCGCTTCGATGAGAACGCCGTGCTCATCGACACGGGCATGGAGCTCACGCAGGTGCGCTGGAACAACGACGGCAGCGTGATCGCGCTGGCGGGCACGCAGTACGACTCGGCGGCTCGTGGCGGCGGCGACGCGAAGGAATTTAACGTCGTGCAGTTCTACAACCCGTTCGGCCGGCATTTGCGCTCGTTGAGAGTGCCGGGCAGCCGCATTGAGGCGCTCGCGTGGGAAGGCACGGGCCTGCGCATCTGCCTCGCCGTGGATTCGCACATCTACTTTGCCAACATCCGCCCGGCGTACAAGTGGGGTTTCTATGCCAACACGCTCGTGTACACGCACAACCGCGTGGACCAAATCGAGAACTGCGTGGTGTTCTGGGACACCAAGTCGGACGAGCGCGTGATCAAGTACATCAAGGGGCTGCTGGGCATCAAGGCGGCGGGTGACAACTGCGTGCTGCTGACCAAGATCTACAACGAGGACTTTGGGGAGAGCATTGGACGCGGTGCTGGCGGAGGCGACTCACATGACCCGGCGTCCTTCAAGGAGATCCAGTACCAGCTGATTCTGTGTGACACGATCGGCTCGCCCATCGAGACCAAGGTGATCGACTTTGAGCCGCTGTACGTGTCAATGACCTGCCGCCACATCGTCGCGGCCTCGACGGACGCCATCTATGTGTGGCAGTACCGCAACTCGAGCGCAAAGCTCACGGGCCTGGTCTCTGGAAGTGGATTGAACAACAACAACGTGAACGCGCTTGATGTGAGCTCGATCTCGCAGTTGCTGCAGCGTGGTGGCGGCCGCGAGAAGATCTTTTACGTGGACGAGATGCAGGGCAACGACGTCGAGAACTTCCGCTACGTGCAACGTGAGCTCGAGGACCCGATCTGCGCGATCTGCGCGTCCGACAGCTGGATCATGGTCGCGCGCGCCAGTGGGATGATCCACTGCTTCACGCTGCCGCATATTTCGCTGGAGATGAAGTACATCGTGAACTGCCGGCCTCAGCAGCTCGCGCTCAACTGCAACTCGACGCTACTGAGCGTCATCGATATCAACGGCATGATGACGATCATGGAGGTCGGGAGCGTGGGGAGTCTGAACGCCACGCAGGCCAAGATGCTCAGCTTCGAGAAGAAAGACGCTTGGGACATGATGTGGGCGGAGGACAACCCGGAGCTCTTCGTCATGATGGAGAAAGCGCGGATGTACGTGTATCGCAGCCTCGAGCCAGAGGAGCCAGTGTCATCCTCTGGGTACTTGTGCTACTACAAGGACCTCCAGGTAAAAGCTGCGTTGCTGGACGAGATTCTCGCAAATCCGGACCAGCCGGACAAGGGGATGGTCATCGATTTCCAGACCCGGTCGTTGCGAGACGCGAAGGAGCTGCTCGACAATGTGGGGCTCGCGGAAGCCTGCGAGTACATTCAGGACCACCCACACCCACGCCTCTGGGCATTGCTCGCTGAGGCGGCGCTGGAGCAATTGGACTTTGGGATGGCGGAGCGTGGCTTTGTCAAGTGCGGCGACTACAGCGGCATCCAGTACGTGAAACGACTGCAGCTCCTGAACGACCGCGTGAAGCAGAAAGCCGAGGTCGCCGCGTACTTCCAGCAATTCGACGACGCGGAAGCGCTGTACCGCAAGATCGACCGCAAGGATCTGGCGATCGACCTGAGGCAGCGACTCGGAGACTGGTTCCGCGTCGTCCAGCTGGTGCAATCAGGAGGCGGCAACGACGCCTTGCTCACTCATGCGTGGAACATGATCGGCGAGTACTACGCGGACCGCCACAAGTGGGAGAAAGCGATCAAGTACTACGCGCAAGCAAGCAACATCAGCGCGCTCACGCACTGCTACTACACGCTGGGCGATTTCAACCAGCTAGAAGCGCTGGTGACGGAAATTCCCGAGAACTCGCCTCTCCTAAAGGAGATGGCGATCAAGTTCACGCGAGCGGGGCTGTGTAAATCTGCTGCCGAGGCGTACTTGCGAATGGACGACGTGAAGAGCGCGATCGACTCGTGTGTGCTGCTGAACGAGTGGGAACGCGCAGTCACGCTCGCCGAGCAGCACAACTTCCCTCAGATCGAGAACGTGTTGACCAAGTACGCGAGCCACCTGATGATGAACAGGAAGACGATGCAGGCGATCGAGCTCTTCCGTCGCGCGAACAAGAGCACAGAGGCGGCAAAGCTGCTCGGAAAACTGGCGAAGGACATGAATAAGAACCCTCTGCGCGCCAAGAAGCTGCAGGTGCTGGCTGCTTTCGAGGTCGAGCGCATGCGGAAGAAGATGCTGGACGTGTCCAACATGACGAGCACCAAGGCGGCCACTGCAGCGCAAGTGACTGCGCAAACACTTGATACTCTGGTGCAGCATGACGCAGCTACTGGGGAGAGCCGCGCTTTGGATAATCCGTGGCGTGGAGCCGAGGCGTATCATCTGTACCTGTTAGCGCATCGCCAGCTGTACGGAGGCGCCTTGGAGCGATCGTTGCGAACGTCATTGAAGCTCACTGCGTACGAGGATATCCTCGATGAGCGAGAGATCTACTCTCTGATCGCGCTGACCGCGTTCTATACGAAGCACTTTGAGCAGTGCTCTAAGGCGTTCATCAAGCTGGAGACGCTGCCAGGTCAGAACGAGAAGGAGCTCGTTGCGGTGAGCGAACTCGCGCTCAAGATCTTCCGGAACTCTCGTCCGCAGGACCCGAACGCGCGTCCACAGGAGTGCCCGTCCTGCCGTAGCTACGTGAAGGACTGGGACACGCGCTGCAACAACTGCAGCCGCACGTTCCACACGTGTATGATGACCGGCGCGACGATTCTCGACCACCGCGCGTTCGCGTGCAAGACCTGCCGCCACTACAGCATCGAGGCCGAGATCCGCGAGCGAAAGAACTGTCCGCTTTGCCATGCTGCGTTTGGATAAACACACATGTACAGTACGCTTTGCATGCGCTTTACAAGTGAAAGTGTAGCCATTGAGGCAAAAGTGTAGCCATCTACCAGTATATGTGTAGCCATTCTCCCATTTTTCATCAATTAATCTGAACAAACAATCCGAACAGAATCAGAACTGAGCTCTCCAATAAATCCGAACGGCAATTGCGTGACCTTTCAAGGTCTCATTTATCGCATCACTCTCGACATTGAAGCGTCGCCAATAGAGCGACTGGAGTTGTCAAAGCACGGACCCGACGGGAGCGAACACGAGACAACCACAAGCTCCACGATGAAGGTAAAAGTGAGGAGCATGTTAAGTCTATGTGAGCCTTTGATTGGGGTTCGCTTGTGTGCTGATTGATCTGTTGCTTGGAGTGCTTCACCTAGAAGCCTGCGCTAGCTACAGATGCGAAGAAGAAAGACGACGCACCAGCCAGCAAGAAAGAGGACCGTGACGGCGACGACGGCGGAGACGAGGAGGAGGAGGAGGAGGATGGAGATGACGAAGAGGACGAAGAGAGTGACGACGATGTCGAGGAAGACACGGGACTCACGGAGAACCAGAACCGCCTGCTCTACCTCATCTCGCTCTACTCCAAGCCGGCGATCCGGTCGTCCGACAAGGAAGAGTGGATCCGCAAGCCCGCGCTGCTCGTACTGCTCTACGAGGCGATCGTCTCGAAGGCGCTTGACTACGACTACGCGCCGTCGTCCGAGATCGTCGAAAACAAGCGCAAGTACTTCAACATCTCGCAGGAAGGCAAGTCCGACATCGACTTCCTGCGCGAAGAGGACCTCGTGAACGGTCTCAAGCTCTCGTCCAAGAGTTATCAGCCCGTGACGTGTTTCCAGATCTCGGAGAAAGGGCTCGAGATCGTGGCCAAGATCAGCAAGACCGACAAGCTCTCGATCAACGACATGGCGTACGCGCCAGGTACTTTGCATCTGCTCCGCGTCGACTGGGACGGCGAGGAGTACTGGCTTGTGGACGACGACAGCGGGTACCGCCGGCTATCCTCTGTGACCGAGACTGAGGACGTCTCGTACGTCTCGAGCGCGTACATCCCGCAGTGTCTGCGGTTCGGCGGCCGCCCGACGCTCAGCAACGCGCACCGAGCGCACGAGTGTGGCGTAAGCGACTCGAGCATCCGCGACCAGCTGGACGAGATCATCACGCTTAACTCGGTCTCGCTCATCGTGTCCGAGTACATCCCGTTCGGGTCGAACCAGGTAGTGCAACTCAATTGCAACCTCGGCTCCACGGAGCGCGTGCAGGGTGGCTTCTTCACAGCGGTCGTGGATGACAACGCGAGTGGGACACAGATCTCGGTCGACCCGGGGCTCACATCCATCAACATTCTGGACTACACCATGACCAACCACGTGAACTTTGAAGCTGACATCCACTTTCCCGAGGCCCCCGGTGTCGTCCAGGTCGAGACGTTCGGGTGCTCACTCACGGCCGCGGGCTCGTGCTTCTACGGGATGCAGGTCGAGGCGATCATGGACCGCATCAAGGACAACATCTCGCTCGACCACCTCTCGCGCCTGCTCGTGGACGTGCACATGGACTCTTCGAAAATTGTGGACAGCGTGCTCTCGGCGTACCAACGCGCGTTGCTAAACCTGATCTTCTCGAGCCAGGCGGCGAGTCGCAACAAGATCAACCTGATCATCGCGAACGAGATCACGCCGCACCTGACCGCCGAGGAGTACATGGACAAGGGCGAGTACGAAAACGAACTCAAGCAGATCATCGGCGACACGCGCGCCGCGTTCGACATCAGCGAGCACGACACGCTCGTGTTCGGTGCCTACGGGTTGCTCATCGCCGGCCCCAACAGCCGGCACCACGAGCCGCTGCTCTGCAGCTTCCTGCAGTACGAGTCCATGAATCTCTTCACGCAGAACTTCTTCGCGCGCATGTTCATCATCGTGGACGACATGAAGCAGGTGCGTATCCTCATCGACACGGCGCAGAAGGATCCAAACCGGCTGCGTGAGATCCGCAACCGCCTCGCCGTGCTCTCCAAGGAGATCATCATGTTCGAGGAGACGCTGCTGTACCTGAAGGAGTCACTGGACGAGGCGATCGTGCCCCCGGAGCCACCGGAGCAGGCCGGACGCAGTCTCTACGAGCGGCTCCAGCTGGGGATTTTGGCGAACCAGCTCAAGCGTCGCGTCAAGGACCTGCACAAGAACATGGCCGGCGCGCGCCACGAACTCGGCGTGCTCAACGAGATGGCTGCGATCGTGTCGAGCGAGCGCGATTTCCAGCAGAACGAGGCGATCCGCATGCAGACCCGATCGCTTTGCGAGCTCCAGGAGATCAACGAGCGCACGGCGTCGACGCTCATGCTGCTGCAGGTGCTGTTCTGCGGCTCGCTCGCGTTCCAAATCCTCGACCGCGTCACAGGTACCTGGACTGTCATCGACACGGACTGGATGAAGAACTTCCTCGAAGTGATGATGTACGCGAACCCGGGGCTCTGGTTCTTCTTCAGCATGCTCATCTGGGCGATTGTGGGAGTTTCGATGCTCTTCATGCTCCACTGGCTTGGCTTCAAGTCCAAGGGCGTGATCACGATCAAAGTGGAGCGTAAAGAGGCTATTCATCTCAAGAACCTGGCGACGTTCCTGCGCACAAAGCTGCTCAATGTATGTTTTTTGTATACGAGTCTATGGGTTTAGTCTGGAGGGACTACCGTTGAAACCTGATTTTTGTGTGGAAATTGGTTTTGTGGAATTTGGTTTTAGGACGAGACGCACCACTTTGAGGGCGGCATGAAGATCGCCAAGGTCGTCTGGACCGAGAAGGACAAGAAGGAGTGGGGTGGCACGCCTCCGACCATCGAGGTACCTTCGTACTCTCAGAATACTGCTTGTGTTTCCATAGTATGTCGGCGTTTGGGTGGCCCTGGGTAAACTGACAATTTCTTTCTGAATGACTGGACTATACAGCTCGAATACGACGAGGAGAATGCGTTCATGCTGCGCATGGCGATCTCGTATAAGAAGCGGCAGGCGGCCAAGGCGCTCGCGTTCAACGCCGACGAGCTCTACACGCGCTTAATACAGGAGCTGGACAAGGCCAAGCTCTTCGTCCACGCCGACAGCAGCGCCGCACTCGCGTCCTCCAAGTCCCCCGGCGCTGTGCTCCCGCCATTAGCAGCAGCAGCTACAACTGGTGCGACCAAGAAGGACGCCGAGACCTCCAAGCCGAGTGCAACAAAGAAGTAAACAGTACTACAAGCAAGTAACAAATGTTGACAGAAAAAACAGAGCCAGGAGTGATATTTAAAACACAGTTGTTGTTGTTAGTTCTCTAATGCGCTCAGCACGCTCTCTATGTGGACGAAGTCGTCTTGTTGCACGACTTGCGAAAGGAACTCGTGGACCTGGTCGGGCGAGTAGCTGCTCAGCGCGTATGCGAGCAGCTCCCGCATCGCCTCGAGGTCGTCTTCAATACCAGCGATGACATGTCCTCTCTGTTGGGACTTGGAGAGCCCGACGATCTGCTGGATCAGGAACGCCATCGAGCCGCTCTCGAGAGACGCCTCGGCGTCGATCAGGAGCGTCACCAAGCGCTGCAAGCGGCCGTTGCTGTCCGATTTCCACATAACCGCACTCTCATCGTCGTCTTCTTCTTCAGAAGCAGGCGCAATGCTGACGAGGAACAGCACCACTTGGTCGTCGACGAGCTCATACTCTGTGCTCACGAGCGCCTCGAGCAATTGCAGCGCGCTGTCAGCATCGCTGGACGAGCAGTACGCCGCGAGTGCGTCGTCCGAGAGCTCGCGGGGGAGATCCTCGACGCACTTGAGCAAGAAATCGCGCACGCGTACGCTCTCCGGGTGGCCACCGAGCGTCACGAAGAGCGCGTGCAAAAAGTTGGACGAGAAGTGGAACCCATCCGTGCTCTCGAGCACGCTGAGCACTCGCGTCGCGTGTTGCGGGTCCGGTGAGAGCCGCAGAAAATATTCAAAGCTGAGCGCGTCGGGCGCGAGTCCGCGGCGCTCCATCGTGTCGAGAATATGTTTGCCTATCCAGTTCACCTGTCGGAGTTCGCTTTCATCACCCAAGTTGAGCTCCAGCAGCTCGTTGATCGACTGCAAGTACGACGGGTCTTCGCAATTTCCCTCCGACAGAGTCTTGAGGTGTTGCAGCACCGCGCGGAACGTGAACACTGTGCTCTTGACACGCGCGTGCGCCATTTTCTCGCACCACAAATGAAAACTCTCCTGGTTCTCCTTGTCCGCGTACAGGCGGAGCATGAGCGAGTACGTCATCGAATTGAGCAGGATCTGCATCTCGTCCTCGGCGTCGTCCACGAGCCTCTCGGCAAAGTACACGTCGCGCTCGTCGACCGCGCGCTTGAGCACAGCGTTGAGCACTCGTGGGTTATTGTTGTTGTTATTAGAAGAGTTCTTCTTGCGGACGACGTGGAGGTGCTCCATCTTTCTAAACGACTCCCAGAGCGTCGCGACGGGCACATCCTGGAGCAAGTCCACGAGCAGCACGGCCGTGTGCGGCGAGATCTTGGCGTGCAGACCAACGATGCTGTCGTACAGCGACGCCGCGCGCTCGACCTGCTCGCCGTTGGCCGCCGCGAGCACCGCGGCGTCCCAGATCATCGCAAAGTCCGCGAGCTTGCGCAGCTCGAAGCCCTCCTGGCGGATGTGGTCGAAGAGCAGTAGCGCGTGGCGCCACTGGTCCAGGTGGATGTACGCGTACATTGCCTCGCCGTACACGTACAAGTTTGGACGCAGCCCGCGCACTTTCATGTTTGTGAACACCTGGAGCATGTTCTGGTGCTGCTTCATGCGACCGTAGGCGACCGCGACCAGCGACAGGATCCGCGCATCCTGATCGATTTGCTGCTTGGTACTTGAAGAAGATGTCGAGGTGATCGCGGCGTACCGGTCGAGCACCTGCTGCCACTGGGTTGCGCGGCTCGGCGCCAGCAGGTACGCGTGGTACGCGTCCAGCGAGGGTATGAACCCTCCGCGGCTCTCCATCTCTCGAAACAGACGCTCCGACTCGCCCACGTTCGTCCCACAGGCGGCCATCGCTGCCGCGTACGACACCACATCTGGCTCCACTCCGTTCTGCTTCATGGCCGAGAAAACAAACGACGCGTCCTCGTTCTTGCCTAGCTGACCGTAGTTGCGCAGCGCCGCGTTGTAAATCGACAGCGAGACGTCAAAGTCGTAGCGCGCCATGTCGTCGAGAAGCTTGCGGATGTCGCGCGTGTATTGTGACGACCGGGACGCTGAGGGCGACGACGGTTCGCCATGGAATTGCGACAGGAGCACACGCGCGCGGTGCCACTTGCGCTGTACCGCGCAGAGCTGCATGAGATCTGCACATGCCTGCTTGTCGAATGCGAACCCATACTGCAGCAGCTCGTCGCGGAAGAAGAGCGCGTGGTCGAGCGACTCGGCGGCGATCGCCTGCTTGTACAGCTCACCTAGCGATTCCTCCACCTCTTCTAGCTCGAACTCAAACGTCTGCAGGTACTTGCTCAGCAGCTTCTTCGTCGCCGTGAGCTCGTTGCTCGCGATGCAGAGCGAGATGCACTGCAAGTAGATCTCGGGACTCGCCTCGAGCCCGTACGACTGCATCTCATCCAAGAACTGCTTGGCCTTCATCCACTTGTCCGCGCGGTAGCACGCCACGATCGCGTTCTCGTAGATGTCGCTCGACGGGTGCATCACGTCGATCGCCTGGTGCATGAACTCCACCACCTCGGTGACGGTTTTCCAGTCGCCCAGCTCCGCACACGCCAGCGCGGTCAGCTCGAGCGTCAGCGGCGACGGCGACACGCGCGCGTCGCGCAAGCACGTGTAAACGTCGATCACAAATGCGTAGTCCTCCATGGCGTCTGCGACCATGACCATGACCGTCGCCTCCTGGCCGGGCATGGACGCGAACACGTGCTGCTGCATCATCGTCTGGACGATCTCCTTGGTGCGCAGCATGGTGTCACCCTCCGTCGCGGGCTCCATCAGAAACTGCTTCAGTTCGTCAAACTGATCAGCCGGCAGGCTTTGCTTCTGCGCGCTGCTGCTTCTGTTGACGACGCCACCGCGTGCAGTGGCGAATTCGCGTCGTGCGACCAGCGCCGGATGGATTACCGCTCGTGCTGCGCTTCTGACGGACTGCGAGTGCAGCGCGAGATCGGCGTGGCTACTGCTGTATGTGGCCTCAAAGAATACACTCCGCAATGCAGAGACGCTAGTCGGAGTCCGTGGGGCTCGCGCGCGCAGCAGTAGAGAGGCAGGAGACCGCCGCATCATGCGCATCTGAGAGCTCTTCACCTGTGCACCGCCGAAAATCAAGGTTGGCGTTGACTTGTTGGCCCGCACATTGAATCGCACTTGAACGAACAGATACAGAAACACACTTGAAGGCGGGTCGGTTCGGCTGACACTTACGGTTCAGTTGAAACCGGTTCAGTAGACAGAAACAGAAATTCTGGGTCTGAGTTGTTTTTTAATTCTGATAATTCTAAAAACTAGAGAAGATTACTGTAGAGCGAGCTATATCCTACAGCGACGCAAGCCCCCAGTTCAGACTATCACTCCAGTCCAACCAGCTCAACTTCGCACTCCACTGACATGCGCTCTACAATGATCGACAAGGTCACGCTTCTCGTCGCAGGGTGCCTTCTGGTCGTTCATGGGATGACTATCTCGGAGATCGCCCGTCAGCTGAAGGTAGGCCGATCTACTCTAAGCAAGCGCCTCAAGACCCTCCTCGCATCGGGTTGGGAACCCAGCTCTATCCTTCCCCGCGACTACTACGTGTTCGAGACTCTCTTCTTTCCTGGCTGCCCGATTTCGCCGTTTCCTCGCCCAAGGCGAATGCCACCACTTTGTCATTCGCCGGGTCTGGTTTTGATGCACAGGACACCATGTAAAGCCGCAATCCAAATTCTGTTCATGGCAGCACGCCCTCCCCTCTCTTGGCGAAGAGGCGTTGCTTTGAGTTCGACTTTAGCGTTGAGGTGCAACGTGGGATTTGGAACTTCTAAGTATTGTTCAGACGACTCGGCACCATCCTTTCGTCGATACGATACGCGTCACGATCCCAGTGCAAGAACTGGTTTGCCCTTGCAGCCTAAGTTGGAATCCCAGCTCTCGATGTCAAAGAGAAGCAATGAAGGACCAATGAGGTGGGGGTATGTCATGCATCCGCCAATTGGAGTCAAACTGGTGTATCAGCAACATTAACAATTGAGCGAGCCAAGGGCTGATGCCATTCAGAAGACCAGCTCGACACCAGAGGGTCGTGGTGGACTACCTGTTATGTTTCAGTTGTTTGTCCTTCTGTAACGGCTATGTACGTATCCAGTTGACCACAACCAAATAGGTACCGGTGATGGAAAAGAAAGAAGAGACCACCAAGATGCGCCAACTCTGGATGTGTCATTTGGAAGTGAGGGAGAGAGCGCAATTTGATTTGCGTGACATCTCACTCGTGGCGTCATGACACAGTAGGAGACTAAACGGACGTCACGCGCTGTTTAGTACGCGCGTGATGCACCATACAGCATTGCACCCTTGGCCCTTGATCGTTTTCGCTTGAAAAAGCTCAAAGAGCTCTTTGAGCAGCCGCTGGAGCGATCTTCTCACTTGAATGAATGTGGGCGTGAACAAGTTGGCTCAAACTACAAAAAACAAAGTGATCACCAGGCTTGGCTTGGTCAACTTCACAGGCGTCTAAGCACATTGCAGCAGGCAACTTCAACACCTTACCCTCTTGTATTTGTTCAAGTGTGGTACACGTGACTGCCTCTTCAAGGAACAAAATGCGCAGGAAAAAACTGCGTCAAAATTGGGCAAAGCAGCCTGTGTTGAAATGGCCATCTTTTTTGTTTGTGTAGGATCACTGTCCGCCATTCCAGTAATCATAAATCTGTACTCCGAAGGGAAGTGGCACGAATATGCGCATGAGCGGGCACGTTGTTAGACAGCAGTATTGACGTCCTTCGCAGCTCTCCATACGCAAAAGCAAAAACATTCTTTGTCGCTTGAGGGTAAGAGCCGCTGTCGCTGTCATACAAACATGCTCAAAGCAAAACCGGGGAGTAGTGATGAGCTGGATCCTGGATCTCGGATCGTAAGGGTGAACAAATAAAGAGCAAACAACGAATTTATTGTTTGCGTACTGCACCTCACTGGCACTTGGAATCGGTGTACCTCACATCTTTCAATGAGGATGAGATCCTCGTATTGTTTTTGCAGAGAACATCTTCACCTCACGAGATCCATCCGCTCTTGAACTTGGAACTTTTCGCAGCCTCACGGAACACCTTGCAGCTCGCTTTATCCACAGCGCCGACTAAAACCAATGCATAGAAGGTTTTGCTCACTGTGAGCTCATACAATCACCGATTCTCACCAACCCGACCTACCATTTCTCCTTTCGCAACATTCGGACAACCGAGCGCCAGTCCTTCTCCTCGCAGCAAGCAACGCAAACATGGTCGCCAAGTGGCTCTTCGCAGTCTCCCAAGCCGCCGCCCTCGCGCTTCTCTACCAAGCCAGCCCTACGTCCGCAGCGCTCGCGCTTGGCTGCAGCAACTGGTCCAGCCGCTACCAGAAGAACCTCGAGGGCGTCTGCGTTTGCAACGCCACGCAGTGCGACTCCATCTCGAATGACTACCTCACGCTCCAAACGAACGAAGCCAGTCTCTACCGCACGTCTCGCAATGTCGGCGAGCGCCTGCGCCACGAAAAACTCACGTTTGTGGACGGCGCTGCCGCCGACGCAGACATCACCATCGACGCGACGACAAAGTACCAGAAGATCATCGGCTTTGGCGGCGCATTCACGGACGCGGCTGCCATCAACCTGTACAAGGTGACCTCAGACTTGCAGCAGAAGATCTTGGACGCGTACTACTCGGAGAGCGGCATCCAGTACACCACGGCTCGCATTCCCATCGCGTCCACGGATTTCTCCGAGTCCATCTACTCGTACAATCCGAAAGTAGACGATTTCAACATGGACAGTTTCTCGATTGACGTGGACCGCGCGCCAAACTCGCACAAGCTGGAGATGATCAAACGCGCGCTTTCCACGACCAAGCGCGAGCTCTCGATTTTCGCGTCGTCATGGGCACCGCCGACTTGGATGACGGTTGAGAACAAGACGGAGAACACCAAGATGAAAGGTTCCCCAGGAGACCCGTACTGGAAGGCTCTCGCACTGTACTACTCCAAGTTCATCAGCGCGTACAAGAAGGAAGGCATCAAGATCTGGGCGATGACAACCCAAAACGAGCCAGATGAGCCGGCGATCAAGCTGAACGCGTGGCAGAGTCTCCGATTCACGACGGAGATCGAACGCGACTTCATCAAGAAAGATCTCGGTCCACTTTTGAAGGCGAACCACCCTGAAGTGAAGATCATCATGCTCGACGACAACAAATCCCACTTGCCTAATTGGCTAGCCGCTTTGACTGATCCTGACGCTCGTACTTACGTCAGCGGGATCGGCATCCACTGGTACTCGAACTTCGACTTTCCATTCGGCAATGGAGGCAACTTCCAAGACATGAAAGACTTCTACGCCAAGTACCCGGACATCTTCATGCTCGGAACCGAAGCCTGCGAAGGCTACCTCCCCAATGTCTTGATCACCAGCACTGGAGCGGGCGTCAAGATCGACGACTTCAACATCGTCTGGTGGCGAGCGCACAACTACGCAAAGGACATCATCAACGACCTCACGAGCTTCGCGTCAGGCTGGACGGACTGGAACCTTGTCCTGGACACCACCGGCGGACCCAACTGGGCCAAGAACTTCGTTGACGCTCCGATTCTGATTGACGAAAAGGGCGGTAAGGAGTTCTACAAGCAGCCCATGTACTACATCATGGGTCACTTCTCCAAGTTCCTCACTCCGGGCTCCCAGCGACTCAAGTTCGACGCGGCGAGCAAGAGCAAGTCTCGCTTGGGCAGTGTCGACTGGACTGCGTTCCTCACCCCGGAAGGTCGATACGTCGCCATCTTGAACAACTACGGAGACTCGGACCAAACGGTGAAGATCATGGGTCCGAACAAGAAACTCGTGACGGTGCTTCTTCGCGCAACAGCGATCCAGACGCTCGTCTTTAACGCTTAGGCTGATCATCCGCCATTCGCGCTGAGTCGATCTGTGCAAGTCTGCATCGCAATATATTTCCGCTTGTTTTCAATGGATGCGCATGTTAATGCTCAGGTACGAGTCTGGTTGCTCCATCAGTATCTTCTTTTGGTTGCTATCCTCTCGTTGGGGATCTTCTCTGCTTCTGAAGTAGGTCTTGGAGCGTGTGATATTGGAATAGCATCAAGTCGTCCGTTTCGTTCTTGCAAGCCGTTGCGTTGCCTACTCAAACCGCTCGTCATGATGAGTTGGCATCACCTGGAGCGTGTCTGCTTGTTTGGTTGGTATTTGTATCCACTTGTGGAAGATTTAGTGGAAGATTTAGTGGAAGATTTAGTGACTCTTTGTTGTCGCGTTACTGCACTCAAAATGATTCGCGGACATTCCGACCCAAAGCAGTTCACGCCGCTCGCGCTCAGTGACTCCTTCAAGACGTACTATTCGCAGCTCCAAGATCCTTCGCTGCCAAGCCCAACGACAGCTCTCCATACATTTGCCTTGAACGGCGATGTAAGCCAGGTTGAGTACCTTCTTCTAAAGAAGAACGCTGCCGTAAATGCTGTCGACAATGTAAGATGTGTGAGAATCATTCGTTAGATTGTATTATGGGAAGTCATTCTTCCATTGCCTCAGTCATTCTGCCTTGCTTGCAACAGACAGGCTGCACTGCACTCCACCATGCTGCACTGCTTGGACAAGTGGCCATATGCGCACTGATGATCAAGCATGGGGCTGATGTCAACGCGCTTACTGTGGATGCCAACACTCCGCTCCATAAAGCAGCACAAAGCGGACACATCGCTGTCATCACGCTGCTTCTGGACGCTGGAGCAGATTGCCACGCAGTCAACAGAGTACGATCGATCGTTAATAGCACAGCTGCATGCGGCTGGCGCTGATGGTGCTAACAGCGGGTTAATCATATGTGCACGTACGCAGAGAGGGGCGAGCGCATTCAGCATCGCAAGCACGCGCAGACACACGGACGCGATGGCGCTTCTTCGGGAGTGAGCGTGAGTGCGCCAGCTTCAACTCTCTAAGGTCGGGAGACTCAAGATCATTTCATTTACACTTCAAGTATAGAGTAATAGCTTGGATTCATTATGCCTCTATCGCTTTACGAATTACATGAACAAACAATCACTCTTTTTCATTTGTTTCCCCTCTCAAATCTGATTCCGAAAGCATTTCAAGCTGCTCAATCAAAATTGCCCTGTTCGTTCACACAGCATTTTGGTGCAAGAGCAACAAGCAAGCGCCATGGTGAAGGGCGGGAAGACGAGCATCGGATACGTGTACAGCGTCATGCAGGAGCTGCAGCAGCTACGTGACAAGGTGGTGGCGCTGACGGAGACCAACCGCGAGCTCGCGAAGGCGCTGGTGTGGTGTGATGTGTTGCACCGCTGTGCGCAGAGAGATGCCCTCTTTGCAAGTAAACCAACTAACAACGTGGTTGCTGCACACAGAACGAGACCAAGGTGGAACTTGTGAAAGGTATGTGATCTGTGGTTTCCTTGTAAGTGAACTAGCCTTGGTGGTTGCTGATATCGTTGTGTATATTAGCTAAACACACGCAGAGCACTCAATTCTCGCAGAAAGGTGCGAACGGCGTCGCTGCTGTGAAATTGTCTCGGAATATGGTCTGATAGATCGGGTTCTGTGTCGGATCAGTGGAGGCATGGATGAAAGTGCATTACAGTAGACCGCAAGGTAAAGCACTTGCATTCATGCTGCGCCTAGTTGTGTGATAATCGATAGATGGTACTATCACGTGTTCGCTTGTAGTTTGTGACCAGTCCGTCCAGTGCAACATCCTGGTTTCAAGTGCATCAAACTCACCTGAAACCAAGGAATCAGGAACAGACAGCACACAAAGTGGTGAACGACTTTGCGCAACTCAATCTCTAGTGCGGAATTCGAAATCTGTAACAGCTGCCTCGATAATGGTTCGTCTTTTCCAAGCATCCATACGCGGAAATTCTCACCACTTTGTCCTTCCAAGGGCAAAAAGACCAGGAAATCGATCTCGCCTCCGTCGAAGCTCGCAAAACGAGAGCTGGTGCTAGCGGAAAGAAGCCCAAAGAAGACACCTGTCAAAAACAAATCATTTAATAAGGTCAGTTTGTTGATTTGCGCGTGCTGGCCGAAGAGAAGGGCTCACATTCATTTTTGCACCAGGTACAACCGAAGCCAAGCGAATCGCGCGCAACTAGTGATTCGAATCTCGGTGCCATATCGACAATAAATGAGGTAGCCATTCACGCATGATACCGCAAGTTGATCAGCGTGTGTAACTTGCTCACTAGCCATTTTCCTGAAAGGATACCGAAATGACGGCGAGGTCTCCACTCAGAAGCGAAAAGAGAAGCCCTCAGGTTTGTTTGTTACCCGCAAACTAAAGAAATCAAGGTCCAATATCTAGACTCACGTGTTAGGGAAGCTGGAGCTAAGGAAACGCCTTCGACACCGAGACCAGAGTGTTTCGTACGTCGAGCCAAAGCTAAACGTGAAAGTTCGGCGGGTACGGGATGTCATTTTTTCTGCACCTTTTTCATTTCTTGAGCTCGGAATGAGAGTCTGACAGGCCTCGCTGCACAGGGTGACTACTATGGATTGTTAAAGCGCGCTTCGACACCAAGCAAATCGCATCAAAAGAGCCCGCTGCGATCTCATGTGAAGAGTACAGGACGCTCGGAATACATCATCGCCATTTTTGGCCAACAGCGAAGTCCTTTCCAGAGACGCGCACCTCGTCACGCCAGACAGATCTCATACGTGGAGCCAAAACTCAACACAAAACTGCGCCAGGTAAGCGATCATCGTTCATGACCATTCTATCGTCACTCTCGCCACCCAAGCTAATACGAAATGGCTTTCCTCGGATCTTATCAGGGAGATAAGTTCACATTCACGACATGAGCCGTGCTGTTTCGCTTCCCCCGTAGCTTATTCGATGACGCTATGGCTCCATAAATAGTAATAAGACAAGCAAGCGCTCCATCCAGTCAGGCTATGCATGCGTGAGTGATTGATTGGGTAGGCGAGATGTGCATCACCTTTGCATGCTCTCGCTCTTCCTGAAGCGTATCCATTTCAGGAGGATCGTTTCAGCTTGGTCTGCAACCTGGGAACCTGAGCCACCAAAACGTGTGACATGAGCGCATTTCAAATTTGTAAGGAATCTACCAAGCCTCTGATTTGAGGCTGTTTTTAGAGCGAAAAGATAACAATAGGAGAAGCCGAGCCTATTTTCAGGATAGGTTTTACACCCACGGAGCGTAGAAAAGACTGGGACAGTCGACAGATACACACAGACAGTCAGTCCAAACGACAGACAAAGGAAGAGCGAGCGGGCGATCGATCGTGAGGGACCACGCTGAACAATTGGCAATTGTCCACAAGAGCAACACTCGACAGGAGCACGCGCGAACGAAGCCACTCAAGCAACCCATCAACCCACCAGAGAACACCATGGGCTGCGTTAGTTCCAAGCCTGTACGTATCAGTTTGTCCATGCGTCTGTATGTCTCTTCGACGTGTGCCTTGTGTACCGCCTCGCACAGGCAGAGACGCCCGGTAGTATGGCTGTAAAGCGTGAGCGTGTGCTGACTGATCGTACTCTTGTGTGTGTTTCTGGTGTATGCAGGAAACGGAAGTGATCAATGCCGAGCCTGCGCTCAATGCGAGCGGCGTGGAGAAGAAGCTGGTCGTGCACGAAGAGAGACCGGTGACCGAGTCTTTGGGCAACACGACAAACCCGAACAGCTTCGAAGAGCAGTACACGCTCGGCAAGATGATCGGATCGGGCACGTTCTCCGTTGTCCGCGACGCGATTCACAAGCCAACGGGGCAAAAGTATGCGATCAAGTGCATCAAGCGCGAAGGCTTGACGGCGGAGGACATCGAGGCTCTGACCACGGAGGTCGCCATTCTGAAACAGGTTGGTCCTGATTTACTCACTATATCATCACCCACAGTATGTATCGATCACTCACGCTCACCGTTGTCATTTTTCTACTTTTTTCTAGATGAACCACCCGAACATCATGATCCTACATGACTTCTTCGCTGAGGAGAAGTACTACTACTTGGTCACGGAGTTCATGGCTGGCGGCGAGCTTTTCGACCGCATTGTTGAGAAGGTACGGAGCATACCGCATATACACGAATCATGATGGGAATACTAACCCTCAAAATTTTTTTATGGATATTGCAGTCGTACTACAGCGAGCGCGAAGCCAGAGACTTGGTCAAGTTGCTTCTTGAAGCCATCAAGTACTGCCACGACGCCGACATCGTGCACCGCGACTTGAAACCAGAAAACCTACTGCTCACCAGCAAGGACGACGACGCCTCGATCAAGCTGGCCGATTTCGGTTTTGCGAAGAAGATCGAGTTCAACGGCGAGGGTCTTGTGACCGCTTGTGGCACTCCAGGCTACGTGGCTCCTGAAATCTTGGAAGGGCAAGCCTACGGCAAGGGTGTCGACATTTGGAGCATCGGTGTCATCACGTACATCCTGCTCTGCGGTTACCCTCCATTCCACGACGACAACCACAATGCGCTCTTCAAGAAGATTAAGAAGGGCAAATTCCAGTTCGACTCTCCGTACTGGGACCACGTGTCGGATGACGCCAAGGACTTGATCTCCAAGATGCTGATGGTGAACCCAGCCGAACGGTATGTAACGATGTGTCTGTGTATTTACCATGGGTATGCAGAAACTAACCTCTGAATATGATGTGTATCTATTGTAGATCTACCGTCGGTCAGCTGCTTGAGCACCGATGGGTCACCGGCACCGAGGTCGCCACGGTGCAGCTCACGAGTGCCTTGGAAGAATTGCGCCGCTTCAACGCTCGCCGCAAATTCAAGGCTGCCGTCAGTACTGTCCAGGCTACGATTTCGCTCAACAAGGCATTCAGCAAGAGCAAGTCGACTGCATCTGACGACGGAGCTTCCCCAAAGAGCGGCGAGGAAGTGTCTGCGGATGGCGTGACGGTGGAGCTGGAGAAGAGTGCGTAAAATGCACGCTGCAAAAGTTTTTAAAATTTGATATGACGATACGAGCAGAAAGATTATGAGGTAGGAAAGTCGAAGCACAAAGTACTCGGCTGTTGGATTGCAACAAGCAGAGTTTAACGCCTCGCAGCGCCACCATAAACTGCATTTTTTCATGATGAAACTTTGGAGCTCATGCTACAGGACAACAATTTCGATCGATGTTGTGTCTTTTCATATTTATCATTTTCACCTTCCTTACCTGATTAATTGCAAAATCAGACAGGGATTAATGTTGCTAAAAGAGAGGAGTCTCTGCTTCAAGTCAAGCGTTCTTTGGGAAATTGAAGTTGCGTTTTGAGGGGCTCGCCAGGCTCGTATTTGTTTTCGAAGTCGCCATTTCATTTCAGCAGTTGCCAACTCTTCATTCTGCTTCTCGCCTCCGTCATCACCATCACTATGTACCCGTCCACGGCCGCAGCCATGCAGGACTTCCAGGCACACCAGCGCAAGATTGTGCGCCACTTCGCCCCGCACTTGAGCAACGAGGCGCTGCGGTCGCAGGAGTGCGTCTACTTTGCGCTCTCGCTGGCGCACATCGTGCTCGTGTGGGTACTGCCGTCGTGCGCGATTTTTTACCTCCACGACTCGTTCATCGAGACCCCAGTGTTCGCGCTCGTGTGCGTCGTGTGCGTGATCGAGTTTGGACTGGCAATGGTATGTGCGTGTATGATTCAATTAGTGTACGGTTCGAGCTGTGGTTAATTGTTAACTCGTGCGTACGGTGATCTGTCTGCTTGCAGTATCGGTTCTTCGTACTTTGGCCCGAAGGGTTGCGCATGCGCTGGAACTACTGGCATGAGGTAATGTTCAGCGTAATGGCTGGCTTTACTGTCTATAATAGCAAGCCATTTACTAATCGCCAGTGCTTTTGTGCAGATCGAGCTGTCTGAAGACTGCTACAAGCTGAAGATCCTCGGGTACTACCACCGCAAGATCGAGAAGTTTGTCGGCCGCTTCCCGCTGTCGATGTCGTCGTCGCAGATCCACGCGTACTATCGCAGACACAGCATGCTCCTGCTCACGTTATTCGCGAGTGCATACGTAACGTGCCTGGTGCTGCTGCAGTTCACGTTTAGCGACGCCGCCGCTCGGATGTGGGTCTTGTACGCGCTGAGCATCGCAAGCGCGCTCGTCGTGCTGCGCATTGTGAAGATGCATCTGATCGAGCTTCCTCAAGTGCTGGCATTACGGAGTCATCCAGAGGTTCGTTGATCGGAGTTTGCGTTCAAAGGATGGTCGCCTCATTGGCTAACGTTTCTTTCTTTGATTGTGTGTGTGGTTTCGAGCAGTTTGCTGTCGATTTGATGCGGAGGGCCTCCACGGAAGCGATCCCGTTCGCTCGCCCCGTACCGACGTACGAGGCGACTGCTGACGAGCGGATATCTGCTCCGATAGTGGAAGTGGAGATTGACAAGACACCACAGCAGCAGCAACGATTGGACCGCGTGTGATCAAGCACCGAGTCCAAGCCAAGTGAACAGTTTGCGTGACGGAGGGTGCTGTTGAAGTGTGTTTCGTGAACATTGCGCGTTGTTTGACATGCGCATGCACTTTCTGCGTGAATATATATATCCTGTAATAGTGCATTTTGTGATAAAATCGAACCACACAATTCCTACATAAAATTTTGCTTTCTGTCGCGTTTTGAATTTTGCGCGCGGGTCACCGTTGAGGATGATTTGAGCAAAGCAACCAAGCGCAAAGAGATGAACTTGAGCATGGACGACGAGGACGACACGTACGGCTTCGGCTCGTTCTCCGACCTCTTCGACAGCGCCAGCAGCAGCAGTCATGGCGCCAATAGTCTTGCCGCCAACAGCAGCAGTGATTCTCGTACAGCTCTAGCGGCATCAACACCAACGCTCTTGACGGCGGACGCCGCCAAGCAGCTGGACGTGCGCGCCATGAGCCCCCTCTGGGTCTCGGAGCGCGCGCTCGCAGCCTTTGAGCAACAGCGCAGACGCGACCAGATGCGAGAGTTTCAGCACGTGACAGCAAAATTCGACGGCGTCACAATCGAAGGCGGGCTCGGCTCCGTGTTCTGCGTGCAGTCGTTTGACGCCGAGGACGGGGAGAGCGGGCTGCTGTGGATTCAGGCGCGCCAGTCCGACTCGAACGTACAGGAGAAGCGCAAGAAGGAGCTCCAGGATATCACGAACCAGCGGTACGATATGGATTTCACTTTGTATCAAAGACCTGCATCGCCATGGTCCTCGAATGTCGTCTTTCAGTTCTAACTGTATGTATATCGTCTATCATCGCCTTCAGAACAAATAGCGACGCGTATGGAGAGAGCGACTTGAAGAACGGCGGTATCAAGTCCTCGTCCGCGGTGTTTATCCGCATCACTGACGTCACAGAAGCTGCCTCGAAGCGGATACAAAACACTGTGGGGGGGATCGCGTTCAAGCTGCAGAGCGGGAATCAGTTTGAAATTGCGTTCATGCCAGGTGCGTTCGAGAGTGTTATTTACTATCAATGCATTCAAGCGAAGCAAACGTAAACTAACCATTCACATTCTCACTGTCTCTGTAGGTCCGTTTGCGAATGCGAGCGACCATGACGAGCTCCTCGCGATTGTGCAGCAGTCCATGAAAGCGCCGTTGACAAACTCTATCACCAAGCCAACCACCACAAGGTACGCGACGCCACGAGCAACACCACCCAGAAAAGGCAATGCAAATGGTATTGCAAGCAATGAGAACGGCGCACAAGAAAGAGCAGGAGCTGGAGTGAACACCACTCACGACTCGATAGCTCTCAGCGGCACTCGGAGAGCTGTCTCATCGCCACGAGCAGCGAGCGCTAAGGCACAGAGAGGCTCCGTTGTGTCAAGATACGTCTCGGCAACCAGAGGCAGCCCAATCTCTAAAGCGACCAGCTCTCAAGACTCAGAAGGCAGCAAGAAGAAGGAGCAGGACCCACAAGCGACGAAAGGAGCTGTTCGAGGAATGGTGCGAAAGTACCTCTCACTGGACAAACAAAGCGACGAAGCCATCCAATTGGCTCGAAAGGTACAATGCACCCCCACTGGTTAGCTGCTGGATGTATGTTTGGTTGTGGTGAGTATCTAATGCTGTGACTCTTTGATCATTTATCTAGGTTCAAGCGCTTTCGGGGTACCATGTGGGTCCAATGGCCAAGAAGTTCCCAAAGTTCTCTGCTGATCCAGTGTATCGGAAGAAAACGGTCGGCGAGCTTTCCAAGTTTCTCGAGCGAATGAATCAGGAGTGGAAAGAAGGCGAGGAAACACGTGAGAGGAGCACAAGAGCGAAAGCTGCACGCGGCCAAAACGACATATTTGAGTACACAGACGCGGACACGGGCGAACGGATACCAGCACAAGAGTACGAAAAGCGATACCTGAAACACATTGAAGCGCACAAAGTGAATCCTGTTATTCGTCTACTGCCTTTCCAGGTTCGTGCTACTGGTGGCAGCGCTCAAGATGGATCAGCTGCTACTGCATTTACACTTTCGAGCACCAAGAAGAAAGAGAGCAGTACCACTGGAGGCTCAGCTGTTCCTGCCCCACAAAACGACTTCAAGTTTGCCAACACGCTCACCTCTCTCTTGGGAGTTGATGTCACAAAGAGCTGCATCATTGACGAAGACTTCTACAAGGAGAGCAGGCTCAGCATGGATAGTACGTTCTCTGATATGTGTTGCATTTGTTTACATCGTGGCTTGTGATCTGACGAATCGGATTGCCTTTGTTTGTGTAGATTCCGATTCTCATTTTAGTACGGATGACGACTCGAAGCGAATGGATCTCTCAGAAGATGGAATGGTAGCTCTCCAGGACGCACGGGAGGAGCTCTGGAAAAGCTGGGAGGCAGCGTTATCAACCTACTACCAGCGTCGGCAGACTGTGCTTCTGATGGCTGAGGAAGAAAAGAGTCGAGGAACGAATGCGATGTCCACAAGGACAAAAAACGCACAATCGCGGATAGCAGCATCTGACCTCGACGCAGCCGGAAGTTCACGCGATGAGATTTCAGCAGGTAATAGATTAGTAACTTCTCTATTGCTTTGGTGTTCTCGGTCTGTTAACAATGATTATTGTGCGTGGCATCAGAAACGAGGAAAAGAGCTCGGGATCGACGAAGAAGTATTGCCCCACCAAGTGCACTGAGCAGTACTTTGACCGAGGTCCAAGAAACCCAAGCCTTCCATGCCGGAGAAGAAACTGCTGAGACGACGGCGACATCAGATGAAAGTACAAAGTCATCCGCGAGATCGAAGAGGAGAAGGTCTCAGTCTGGAAGCAGTTCTGGTCTTGAGACTAAGTCAACTACCGCAACGTCACAAGCTGCTTGTCGAAAAAGCCGCCGTCAGAGCATCATTGGCGTAGTGCAACTCGATCTCACTGAAAGCGCTGAAGAGAAATTGGAAGCTGGTAACACCCCGATGGCGACGCGCAAGTCACCTCGAAGGCGTCAATCGACATCTCCGGCCAACGTTGATGCAGTCGGTAGCACCAGTGAAAGTGGCAAGAAAAGCACCGTCTCACTTTGCGAACTCTGTTATAATGAGAATGCGCTGGTGCGCATGAACCCGTGCAACCACTCCGTCTGCGGCACTTGCTGGACACGCCTCGCTCCAGCAACTGAGTCTCAGGACACCAACGTCGCGCGGATGTGTCCGTGGGATCGCGAGTTCGTGACGAAGCAGTAACTGCGAGGTGACAAGGGTGAAATAATGAAACACTGGCTCAATAACGGCATGGCAAAATAGAAAATGGAGTGAGTAGTGAGTTTGAGTCCACTGGGAATAACGGCTTTACCATTCTGTTGCTGTTGTTGATCCAGTCATGAGGGGTTGGGAGGTTTCAAAAGTGAAGCGATACGCAAATCACGCAAGACTAGAAAGCTGGAGCTTGGCTGCTGAGCGGACGCACAGCTTCGCGCAAAAGCGCACGATGTTTGGGCAACTCAAAGTGAAGCGCTTCTCAGGTACTGTGCGCTTGTAATGGTAACATGGGGGTCTTGGGGTTTTCATAAGGCGGACGTCTTGTCTGTGGACTGATGAAAGAGGCTCATGCTCAACCGTTCGATCGTTTGCTTGAAATGTGGTGTAGACGAAAATCGATGCTGCAATCGCCAACAGAGCGCCACGAAGAGGTATGCAGTGCAGCAGCAACACATCACTGCGCAAAGTCAACTATGTATGCGGTCAGATTTCACTCAGCGGTACTTTGTTTCTCTTTCTCTTGAGCTCAGCAAAAGCGAAAATGCGCGAAAACCAATCTCGGTCTCGAAAGCGGCGGAAGCCTCGGACCGGCTGCTCAAGTGGAAAGCTGAGAGCGACGCGAAAAGTAAAGCTGCAAGATCAGCTCTGCAACTGTGTTGTGAACTACCTACCCAACACGGCTCATGACTTGTGACGATGTTGGTACTCTTGTTTCCCATTAGTCCGATTGCGAACGCGAGCGCGGCACGAAGCCCATGAGCAGGAGGAAGCCCGCATCTTGTCTCGAGCGAGCCAGCAATTCCCTTGCGAGCAGATCAGCGCCGCCGCGAAGCGCAACTTCGAGGTCGCGAGTGAGATCCAGTGGCGAAAGCTGCGGCTGCGCACACAAAACGAGCAGCTCCAGATGGAGGAAGAGACTCGAGAGTGCACTTTCCGACCACGTCGCATCGCCAAACAGTTGCCCAAAGATGCCAACGTGCAGCCTCGGTATCTGCTACCCCCATCCTCTTCTTCCAAAGAGTCGAGTGGGGATAGACCCAAGGCTTTAGACGCAAAGCAAATGAAGCCCATGGATCTCGCAATGAAGAGGAACCACCAGCGGAGCAAAGTCAAGAACCTTGAGGAAGAAAGCTACCAAGAGCAGCAGGGTAGCGTCTTTGAGCGGCTCTACTGCCAGGGCCAGCGTCACCACAAGTCCCAGTCGGAAAGAGAGGCAGCATGCAGTATCGAAGAGCAACTTTCTCCTCGCCAAAGCAGCCGTCTTCATTGTATCCGCCAGAAGGAGCTGTCAGCCAAGCAGCTCGCGGATTTTGTCGCACGCCTCATCCAGGACGAAGCGAAACGAAGGGTATGTGCGAAACTCCATTTTCTTTACCTTCATCACCTGTAGAAATTTGTTTGGTTCAGATTGTATTGACTTTGTTTGGGACTCATGCTATGAATGCTTAGGCATCGCGCAGTGAGCTGGAGGCGAAGCTCACGCCGCCGTTTGCGCCGACGCTCTCAGCACGTACGCAGGAGATCGGCACTGCATTGCGAAGGCGCTCACTGGACGAGATCTTGCAACGAGAGCGCGAGAAGCGGCAGCGCAAACTCCTCCAGTGCATCGGAGGGCAGTCGCCAGCTTTATCGAGGGCAACAACATCCAAGACCAACCTCCTGCTAGAGACAACCATGCATCCGCAACGAGAAGACAAATCGTCCTCACCACTGGAGAGAATGATCGAGGGGCTTCTCGCGCAGGAAGTGCGGATGAAGGCCATGGAGAATGCTACAACCTAATTGAGCTCTTCGCAGGTATGACAACACACACAAAGGTGAAATGAGGATAATCTAGTTGGTTTGTTTCTCCATTGAAGTTGCTTTAATGGGATGGGAGGCACCGCTGCCGCGAGCATGGACGATTGATATAGCAGCACCAAAAGTGCACCACTCGGTCCAGCGCGTCTCCGATCCCAAACACTAGAGCCACCCGGATTCCTTCTTCACAGAGAGGAAGACGGAGCGGTCGAGTCGTGAGATGCTAATGGAAAAGACTGGCTACAGACTACAAATACATGCGGCCATCCAGCTTAGAACTGGATGTCCTTGATGGTTTCCCACGTGAAGTCCTCGTCCTCGCGGCCGAAGTGGCCGTACGCGGCGGTCTTCTGCATGATTGGGCGCTTGAGCTTCAGGTCGCGCTGAATCACACCTGGGCGCAGGTCGAAGTTCTTCTTCACGATCTCCACGAGGTCGTCGTCCGACAGACCCTCCTTCACCGTGCCGTACGAGTCCACGTACACCGACAGTGGGTATGGCACACCGATGGCGTACGACAGCTGCACAATCACACGCGCGGCGAGGCCCTTGGCCACCAGGGTCTTGGCGACCCAACGCGCGGCGTACGCGGCCGAACGGTCCACCTTGGTGGTGTCCTTGCCCGAGAACGCGCCACCGCCGTGAGCGCCCCAACCACCGTACGTGTCAATGATGATCTTGCGACCGGTCAGACCGGCGTCACCGTGTGGGCCACCGATCACGAAGCGTCCAGATGGGTTCAAGTGGTACACGGTCTGGTCGTCCAGGTACTTCTCTGGCACCACCGTCTGGATGACGTGCTTGAGGAGGTCCGCGGCGATCTGCTCGTTGGTCACGTCATCGTGGTGCTGGGTCGAGATCACGATCGTGTGCACGCGCTGTGGGATCATGCGGCCGTTCTCCTGCTTGTACTCAACAGTGACCTGGGTCTTGCCGTCAGGACGGATCCAGTCGAGCGTGCCGTTCTTGCGCACCTCCGTGAGCTTGGCACCGAGCTGGGTGGCAAGGGTGTGCGACAGCGGCATGTACTCTGGAGTCTCGTCCGTGGCGTAACCGAACATGATACCCTGGTCACCAGCGCCGACCTCCTCGTCCGTGACCGAGTCCACCGACTGCGCAATGTCTGGCGACTGCTGCTCAATGGCGACAATCACGTTGACGGTCTTGTAGTCAAGGCCCTTGGCCGGGTCGTCGTAGCCGATCTGCTTGATCGTCTCGCGGATAACCTTCTCGTAGTTGACCACGGCCTTGGTGGTGATCTCACCGAAGATCATGACCATGCCGGTCTTGGCACAGGTCTCGCACGCCACGCGCGAGTTCGGGTCCTCCGCCACGCACGCATCGAGCACGGCGTCCGAAATCTGGTCGCAGAGCTTGTCCGGGTGGCCCTCGTTCACGGATTCGGACGTGAACAGGAACGTGCGGCTGCTCTTCACTTCGGTCTGGGTCATCTTGGCGGATTGGACGAGGTGGGGTGTGTGGAGGGGGAATTCCAAAATGAGCTTCGTGGAGGCGTGAGCGGCAGCAGCCTCTTAGCCATTGCCCGCGCGCATTCCCACAGGGAGGCCGAAGCCTATGGTCCCCACAACCCACACGAAGCACTTGGCTTGGCTTCCAAATGGCTGTAAAAACCTTGTAAAAACAGAGAAAAACCTCGGGCGGCCAGTTGGTTTTTGAATGGCGGACAAAGGTTTTGCGTTTCGACCAATCAGAGAGTGTGAATGACGTCGTGGAGCCAATCCCGAGTGACAACGTTTGCCTGTCAAAAAGCAGCTGGCTGGGAAGGGAAAAGCGAGCGAGAGGGAGGGAACTTTTGGTTGCTGAATGGATTTGTGGCTCGCAATCCCTTTTGTGATGTCCAGCCCCTTCAAAGCGATCGCAAAACTCGAACCAAACCCTGGTCAATGAGCCGACCCTAACCGCGATCAGAACACGCAGAAAAAGAGAGAGCTCCAACACGTCATTCAAATTGCGTGGCAATGTCGATAATGTCACTAACTCTAAATTGTCAATCTTGACAAGAGTTGTGTGACAGGTTAACCTAATGGTGTAACCTGGATTATAATGTAACCCTTCAGGCAAAGTCAGAGAAACCATCTTCATCCAAGCCAAGAGCAACAATGAATGGAGTGCTGCCGGCGCTCACATGGGGCACCTGGGACGAGGAGGACTGGTGCGTTGAAGCTGAACCTACTCCAAAGGCCTCAAGTGGGTCCACTACTGTTGTGTCTGCCAATGGCTATAGCGCAGCAGCTACCAGTGCCAGCAGCGGCAGTGACAAGAGCCAGCGCAAGCTGCTCAAGAAGGGACTGCGCGCGCCAAAGGAGTCGCAGCTCTGGTTCGACGAGGTGCTCGCGCGCGTGGACAGCTCCGAGTTCGGTCAGCAGCGCTGTAAATACCGGTGCAATCCGCTGCGTTGCATGCACAATGAAGAAAGTGAGTTACCAATGGCGTCTGGCGCTGTGATCCCGTGGGACGAGCTGCCGGACGGCATCCACCCGCGCGACGGCAAGCTCCCGCCGCTGCGCGCGCGCAACAAGCGCCATCAGGTGGAGAACCTCGCGGTGTTCCTGCAGCGGATGCTACAGTAAGCGCATGTTTATGTCAATGCTATAAGTCTATGTGGATGCATGTGAGCTAACTGTGTGTGTGTGTGGATTGATTATCTGTCGGGTAACAGACCTGGAGACGTGGTGGTGGAGTTCTGCGCCGGCTCTGGGTATGTCGCGCTCCCGCTCGCGTGCATGTTCCCGCAGTGCACGTTCGTGCTGCTGGACATGAAAAAGCCGTCGCTCGATATTGGTACGTGCTTCTGTTTGCATTTGTTCCTATTCTGGTAGTCGCTCATTCCGCTTACAATGTTGAGATTATTGACGATTGATGTGCGCGTGATTGTTTGTAAAAACAGCGGAGGAGCGCATCACTGCTGCGGGCTTGGCGAACGTGGAGATCTTTTGCGGCTTCATTGACGGTACGACTCGCACGCAGAATAGCAGCTTGGCTCTGTGTGTTCATGACTTACTTGTTCCCCGAATATTGACGCAACACCTGTCCATGTGTGTATTGTAGAGTACGATAAGCCATTCGACGTCGGTATCGCACTGCACGCCTGTGGAGAGGTGAGAAGAAAGTTTTGGGAATGAACTCATTCAGCACCATTACATTAAGCTCACTCTTCTTAATATTATTGTACTGGGTTCTGATCTACTACTGCTACTGTAGGCGACCGACATGGTGATGCAGAAATGCCTGCACGAGCGCGCCGCGTACGTGCTGGCGCCGTGCTGTGTGGGGAAGATCAAGCTCAGCGCGCTCGAGTACCCTCGCTCCCAGGCGCTCGGCCAAGAGCTCAGCCGCACCGAGTACCAGGTGCTCGCCAAGGCGGCAGACTTTGGGCACATGAACAGCGCCATGTCCCACTCGGAGATCAACATGCGGCGGCGGCGCTGCAAGAGCATCCTCGAGAGTGACCGCAACATGCGCGCGCGCGAGGCGCAGTACCAGACGCGCATGTTCGTCATGCACCCGCACGACGTCACGCCCAAGAACGATATCCTCGTGGGCATCCCGCAGCGTACTGAAGGCGACGAGAAAACGCGCCAGCTCACGCTCTCCTGCGACCAAAAGCTCTCGGAATCCGACACCACGCGCGTCATATTTGGGCTATGATAAGCGTGTACAAACCTGGTGAAGAGCCAAGCTGCATACGTACTGCCTCAATAACTCAATAGACCTCTCCGTTATCTAGATACTGAAGCTCTGACGCGTTGAAGCAGCGCCTTGGTATCCTGCGCGCTCACGTCGCGACAGTCGAGCAGCGTGAACGTGCCGTTCGGGTTCATACGGAAGTCCATGACGCCTTCGAGCGTCATGAGTGCGAACTGCATGCGCGCGGCCCACTGGTGCGCTACCACGGGCGTTTTCTGCATCGCGCGCATGAACTCCATGCACGAGACGTCCATGAGCTTCTCCACGAACTTGGCGTCCACCGACACCTCTTTCGTCTCGGTGCAATCTTCAATAATGACCTTGAGCAGGTACAGTCCCGTGTTGAACTGGAAACCAGCGACCGACTTGATGCACGCGCGGATGTGCAGCACATCGTCCAGGATCGGGTTCTCCGCGGCCGAGAGCGCTGTGGAGCGCGCCGAGAAGTACTGGAAAGGGGCTGAAGGGTCTAGTGGCGGTGGGTCATCGTTCACACTGGTCGTCACTGCGGAAGCACTTGCGGTGCCCAGCAGAGAGAAGCTGAATACCTCTTCGGGTAGTTCGCTGATGTCAACGAAAGCGTCGGCTTTCAACTCGGTGCTTGATGAGACTTCGATAACAGAGCTGGTGGTGATGGCGGTCGATGTAGCAGCGATAGCTTCTCGTGGCCGCTTGCGAGATATCTTGCCGGTCCTGTCAGATACAGAGGCGTCTTCGGGCAGGCGAGGCGTGTTGGGGCTATAGAACAGGTGCTGAACCATCGGGTCGGTCTTGTCGCTGTCGCAATCTTCATCCGACGAGATGACGTCCACAAACACAGGTGGGGTGACGGAATTGGCTGGTGGATGGTGCTGCTGTTGTACTGTTGGTCCTGAAGCTACGTTTGATTGGTATGTGGACGACTGAGCGCTTCCGTTGATTGTGTGAATTGGAGGACCTGGATGAGCAGGAATGGAAGACAATGGTGGCGGCGCATGCATTGCCATCGCTGTTGCTATTGGTGGGTTGCTTCGGTGCTGTATCAGTGGTGGTGCGGGAGGCGGTTGTATCTTTGCATCTGATGACGAAAGGCGGGTTGACCCAGCCAGAGGCACCAGCGGATACGCACTCTGCTGCGGCTGCTGCTCTCGTGGGGTCGTCGGTGCGGATATGAACTGCGTGGTCATCAGAGCAGCGGAATACGCGCCAGAGCTCACTGCACTCGGCGTTTCTGTCATCGCAGACGCGTTTTTGCTGGCCTGTTCCAGCAATTCGTTCCCGGAAAGGCCAAGCAGGCGACAGTTCTGCGGCGTGAGCATCAACAGACCATGGCGAATGTCCACATTCAGGACCACGACCTGAAAATACACGCAGCAGTCAGCACTTGATATACAGCGCTTGACAGAATAACGTCACGCACATATGCACACACACACACCTTTGTGCCATGCAGCAGACTCATACTGAAGGTCGGCAGCCATCGGTACTCGAAGCCGTACACCAGCTGGTGGCCGTCTGTGAAGCAGATCTTGAGCGTGCGTGTGGGTCCCTTCGAGTCCTCTTTCCGATGCTCAAAGTTGGCGCCAATGTTCACGACATCAACGATCTAATGAGCCATGCCACACAGCAGATCCAGTCAGTCAATCACATGAGCAGCTACAGCACTACGAGCTGAACGCAGACAGGCACAAGTAAAACATGCACGCGCCTGTAGGATGCACATGCCCTGTATCGTGACACCATGCAGCTGGTCGACGTGCGCCGGCAGCATCGGCTGGCAGCTCACGTACAGATCCTCCTCCAGCAGCCTCCCGAACACAAAGTCCGCATACGACGCTGCGGCTGTGCCCTGCTGCGCGCGTTGGAGCTGCTGGAACGCCGCGAACTGCTGCTCCTCCCAGCGCGCGTCGATGCCTGCGTACGGGATCGCGCGCGCCTGCACCATTGCGGATGTGGTAGTACTACTGATCGGAGCAATAAGAAAGATCACGAAGCAACGCAAGAAAGGATACGCGCAGGATGGGATAGGGCAAGGCAAGTAAACCAAGGTGCTGCTGGTCGAGGCTGAGCAGCTAAGCTGCCTGCCTGCCGCCTGTTGTTGCGCCAACCCAGCGCGTTCCCGCCAAAAACCCACAGCCAAAAATCGAAATACGTACTTATTCGAATACCAAGTGTAGCATGTGTTGTGAGTGATGGGCACTCATGCAGAGTGTCCATGTAAGCTCATCCCCAACACAAAGCTGTCACGCTACAAAGCGTGGACGCAATGAAGTGCTGCTTGTTTGGATTGATAGATACACGACAATTTGATGTATGGTGTGTGCATGTTATTGTTGTAGTTAATCTCCGTCCACCGCTGGCTAATTGTGTAGCTCTTAACAGAGCTGCGGAAACTTGACGACGTAGCGCGTCTTGGGGTCAACGCTGTACTTGCGCACGTTCTTCTGCAGGTCGTCGCGGCGGAAGCCCGAGACGTGCTGGATCACGCGGTACGCGAGCTCACGGTCGGCGAGCAGCTGCTCATCCGAGCTGAAGCCAACCTGCGCGACCATCCAGCAGCCGTCGAGCGCGCTGAGGAAGCCGCGGCACGTGCCGAGCCCCTCGGGCCAGAACGGCTCCATGAGCGAGTCGCCGATCAACCCCACGTAGAGCTTCTTGCCCTTGGACGTCAGGATGCTCGCCGCCTTGTCGGCGCGCGTGCGCGAGCTAAAGTCGAAGATGCGCACGCGCGAGAACTCGGCCTTCTGCGGGATCTTGACAAAGTCCACGACGCGCTTGAGGTAGTCGTGCAGCACGGGCTTGTCGATGTTGTCGTCCAGCACGAGGTCCGACACGTTCGGGTAGTCGAGCTTGAGCACGTCCTGGTCCAGCAGGTTCTGGCGCTTCGGTGTCATCACCAAGTAGTGCATCTCGCCGCGGTAGTACACGATGTTCTCGAGGTCCACGCCGATCTCGCGCATCTTAGCGAACATCTGCTGCTTGAATTGGATCGTCCACGAGAACTCGGCGACGTTCTTCTCCTCGGTCGTGCCGTGGTTCGGGAAGTAGCACACGAGGCCGATCGCCTCTTTCCTGCTGAATACGAAGCGCTTGATGCGCGCCTGTTCGCTCAGGCGGTCCTGCGTGCCGCACGCGCCGAGAACCGCAGTGAACTCCATCCACGGGATCTGCGGCTTGGTCACGACCGTGTAGAACGGGCGTCGGCCGCTATCGATCGAGTCGGGGTGCGCGATGCTTTCGAACGCGGTCGCCGGGAAGAACGTCACGCCCAGCAAAAGCGCCACCTTGAGCAAGATGCACTGCAGCTGGCGCGTGCCGACGTGGAAGTACGCGGTCGAGTGACAAAACTGAGGGAAGAGCACCTTCGCACCCAAGCTCGTGAGGTCCTGGACCACCCACGGCCACAAGTGCAAGATGTTCTCACGGCTAAAGTGCTTTCGCTTCTCGAGCACGACCACCTGCGCGCCTAGGAGCGCCATCTCAACCGCAGCGCGGAGTCCCACGGGTCCAGCGCCGATGATACACACGCGCTTACGCGCAGCAGGCTTCTTGTTGTACACATCGCCGTTAAACTTCGCGTCCAGGAGCTTGAAGAGCTGCTTCTGGCGGAAGCCCAACTTTGAGGCAACCGCCGACTTGACGTGGTCGTACACAGCCCAGGGCTGCGTCAGCTTGAGATCCGTCAGTCCGCAGTCCGTGAGCAACTTGTGGAACGTCGCGACGACCTCAAGAAGGTTCTGCGCGCTTTCAAAGTCATTGAACGATTGCAGCACGCTTGTCGCCACCGTGACCTTTGGTTCACTGCTGCGCTCCAATACTGCGGGGTTCGACGAGGTCTCTGGGGACGATGCCGTCGCTGTAGCATTAGAGAACTTCATCACCGACGCGTGCTTCTTATCAAACTCTTCGATCTCCTTGCCAGACTTGACCCACGAAGGCGAGGACGACGACGCATTCGACCAGCGACGAACCGGCTCCCCTCTCGAGCCCTTCTGCACGTCTTCTTTCACGATTTGACTGATCGAGTTGAGCAAAGTGGTGATGCGCGCAATCGCGACATCGTTGAGCTCATGCGCTGCACACGTTTGCGAGATTTGGCTCAGAGCCGTCAGCACAGGCTGCATCTTTTGCGTCGAAAACTTGCTCGGAGTGGTGACAGTGTCGTCAGCCTTGACAGGTGTTGCTACCGTTGAGACCGAGTCAACGCTTCTTGCAGGAGATGTTATTGGCGAGGACGCTGGTGAAGTCAGAGGCACGTCATCTCGAACTGGGGCGGCAGGTACAGCAGCAGAAACAGCAATTGGGGACTTGACGAGTTGCTTTGGCGCTGTCGCAGCTGGTGATGGTGATTCGTGGCGAGGAGGAACTTGTGGCAAATATGAAGTCTTAGACGTGATCTTGCTGAGGAACGACGCGAGTCTATTGGTAGCATGTGGAGCTGATCGTGGAGCTGGGGGCGGTGGTGGTGGCGATGGAGGTGCTGCCACAGCAGGTGGCGCTACTACTTTCACTGGCTGCGACCTGCTGCTTGCTGGCGAGGAAGCGGTTGGCGTTCCTGGGGGAGGCAGCAAACTCGACTTTGGGGAGCTGGTCGTCGAGCTCGAAGGTGACGACGAGCCACTGCTGCTCGAGTTTCGAGACGTCGCCCACCGGATCTTGCGCTGCTGCGCTGCCTCGGTGCGGTCCAAGAAATCCAACAAACCCTCGCGTCCATACCGATCCGTCACTTTCTCGCGCTGCACTTTGGTTTCGTCCACAGACTTGACCGTCGAGCCGGCTTGGTGCTTGCTCTGTGACGCCCCACTGCCAGCAGTGACAGTGTGCGTGGTTTCCTCTGCGAGCAAACCCAGCACTTTCTGGCGCGCCTTCTCTCGGTTCTCACGCTTTATCTTCTTCTTCTGCGCTTCTTCCGCCACGAGATGCTCGAGCTCCTCGGTTTCCGACACCGCGTCCGCAGGATCAAAGATCACAAACTTTGGTTTCTCGGGGACGACTTTCGCGACAAAATCGAGCAGCTTGCTCGCAGATTTTGGTTGAGCATGCTGGTGGTACTGGTGGTGGTGCTCGCCGTCGGCAGACGTGGACGAGGTCTCGGACGAGATTGAGTTGCGCTGCATCGACGCGTCTTCGCTGCCTCTCTCGACGCGGTGGAGTCGCTCGCCGCGTTCTTTCGCCAGGAACGCGAGCAACTTGCTGTTCGCGCGCTTAACTCTTCGCTGGCGACTCTGCTCTTGCTCGTCCTCATTCTTCGTCACACCGCCATCTTCGCTGTTGTAGTCCTGCTCGTCGTCTGTCGTCATCTCATCTCGATCATCACGCGTCTCTTCCTGGTACACGCCATCGAGGTACCGTTCGCCGACGTCGTTTGCAAGGAAATCGAGCAGCTTGGAGCGTCGGTTCTCGATACTGACTGTTGGGAGCTGCGGCTTCACAGGCGCTGCCACTGGTGCCTGCGGTGGTGGTGGGAGTGGACGCAGCATCGCTGGCGTTGGCTTAGGTGCTACCACTGGTGGTGGTGGAGAATTGACGCTCGTCGGCTTTTGCTCGCTTCCTTTCGCGAGAAAAGCTAGAAGCTTGTTGGGGGTCGCTGGTGGTGCAGATGTCGTCTGATCCATGTGGCTCTCATCAGACGTAGCAGCAGCACCAGTAGCAGCTTCACTGGTCTTTGTGCCCTCTGGGCTCTGAATCTCTGAGTGGAACTCGTAGTTTTCGTCAATGCTCATGTGGCGAGACGACACGTCGGCAGTGCTTCTATGTTCCTCAACTGCGGTCATGCTCTCGAGATCCGAGTACGACGACAAATCGCTCAGTCGGTCGATCGCGTCCATGCCGCCGACGTCCAGCAACCCTTCGCCGATGTACGTCATGCGGCGGTCGAGTGCGGCGCCTTCTTCTGTTTCGTCGTCGCCTCCCGCCTCTGCTTCTTCTTCTGCTTCCTCTTCTACTTCTTTCGGTTTTGTTTCTTTGTTCTGATTGCTTCTATCGCTAGTAGTGTCATGGGACTTTGTGACCACAATGCTCTCCTGAACGACCTCAAGCGGTTCAGTCTCAGTTTTGATGTCTTCAACCACCACTTGGTTTGACGTCTCCGCAATCTCAACAACGTCGGTCTTCTCCTCATGCATGAGCTGGTTGTCTTCAGTCGGCGCAATGGTCTCTGGCTCCACCTCCTGGTTGCCTTTCGGCTGCTGCTCTGGGGATTGAGGCTCTTCCTGCTTAACCTCCACAGACGTGCTACTGCTGTCGTCGTCTTCCTCGGACGACGCCGTGTCCGCCGCAGAGCTCGTCGGAGCGAAGTGGTCGATCTCCTCGATCTCCTCTAGTATCCACTCCTTCGCGGTCGTCGTCGACACTTCTGCAGTCGTCGTGATCTCCGCCATCTTATAGGTACTGTCAGTCTTGTCTGATCTGTGAAGTAGCTAGCTGGTCGTGGCGGCCGGAGCTCAAATGTGATTGTGAGCAGCGGGCGACCATGAAGAAGGCGGACGCTACTCAAGTCGGAGGCGCAGTGTACAGACAGAAGCGCAGCCTCTTCTCTATCGATAGACATCGCATGTTGACGCCCTGCCACGGAAAAACACGCTGTCAAATACAGCGACAAGCGCCGGCAGCGGCGTGTTTCTTTCCGCATTGTGCCGCATTTTTGCAAGCAAGTTGCACTTTGCAATAAAACCTCAGCAAACTTCAGTTTGTCAAGCCCACAGCCCATGCTTACGCATACTCTTTATTCAATGCGTTAAACAACTATGCGTAACAGATAATTATTCAAGCTTTTGTTAGGCATACATAGCGAAAGTTACCCACCTACCTGATGATATGACTACAAGGAACCAGTAGTTGTTGTGCATCGATCGTTCCATTATTCTTGCCGTCAGTTTTTGTGAACACGATCTACCAATTGGCCGGCATGACTTACCTATGACCATTACTCACCGTCGATATGGTTGTGATGCAAATTTGCGTTTGAATTGAACTGTTCACAAGCAGTCGCTGATACGAGACCGCGGCCCTCCTCATGAAAACTTCGTTTCTTTTCCAGGAATAAAAGCAACCACATAGCAGGCACTCTCATACTAAATAAAGTCGCGGAGAAAGTAGTCGGGCAGCTCTTCTGTTTCTAACCACTGGTGATTCCTTTTTGAAGGAGTACACGAGAGCTCCACATAAGGTCTCTAACTTTTTCATTACCTAGAAAGAACCCAAATATGAGTTGTCTCGACAAAATCCCTCCTTTGCTAAGAGAACGCTGCGCGCATATGTCGGCGACTACACTTCATCAAACTTGTCATATTCATACTCGTCGTACACGCTGTCACTATTGCTCATTGTCTTCGCCTAACTCAACCACTAAAGTCCGCGACAATAATGTGGAGACACTTTCGCAAAATTGAAAACCAGCAGCCTCGTCATCAATATCCATGAAATCCGAAGCTGTCATCGAATTTAAGCATCGACCTGAGCTTTCAGAAGTACAGATCTTCAAAGTCGCGAGTTTTTGTCGCAGCTCATTATTATCTGATGTCGCGAGATACACTGCTTTTGACTCTGCCTCTGCCTTATGCTGCTCGTCAGGAATTATGCTGGTTTATCTTCTGCAGTCGTTAATCGTCTCATCTCGGACCTGCTGTCATTTCGTGTTTGCCATGCATTGCATTGAGCTGATCAATCCCAGAGAGATCACGATCGACTTCGCCTGACATGAGCTTGTTAATGGTGTATGTGATATCAAACGTCTTCATTTTGTATACATCGTTGACCACCTCATTTCGGTTGGATATAGGGTAAAACGCTATCCAATTGCATGTTTAGATGGTCTGCATTCATTATTTCCAGTAATCTCCCAATTCGGGATATAATAACGTAGGGTAGCGGCCATCCAAAAAGTAAATATGCATAAAGGAAAACTGCATAAAGAGAGTTTATATGTTTGAAAAGAGACCAAAAGAGGCCAACAGATTGAGGTTTTATTCTCTGCGTCGACAAGCAACACGGAAACGCGCCGCTCCGAGCTCTGAGGGCGGAAATTGGTCTTTGCGCGCCATTCGTTTACCAGCAGCAGGTCGTTCAACTCCCTTGGGCGCGTTTCCATGCGCATCGCGCCCAACAGGGATATGAAGTGAACACGGAGGTCGGATGCCAATTTGTCACCAGCAAGAGTCACCCAGTTGCGTCAAACAATTCGTGGGTGAGCTGAGGTCTGTCCACCCCACTTCGCATTTGACGTTTATGCTGTCGTGAACTGAGCGTATCCCTGGGCAATGAGTGTCCTCGCTGATCGTACGTGAATGGACGAGGCTCCGTACAGTTTGACGCACTGTCAGCCCAATTAAAATTGATTCAATTCGCCGAGCCGAATCCTCGCTCGCATCATGGTCATGTTAGTGCAGTGCTCTCGACAGTCCATGGGGTGGCTTTCAGTGGACAGGAGGCCATTTTGGCCATGCCTTGCGCTGGTGAAGGCACATGCTCTTGCTCTTCGAGCTGCAAAACGCATGCTCAACCCGCTCAATGCATCGTTGCGGCTTAATGCGCGAGTTTGGCCTGTCACCGTTACCACCTTCAAGCAGACTGCCATTTGTTCGACCGTCGATCGTCCATACTACATCTGACATCCAGAGGCTTATTAGTCCGACGTTTGCCCATGGTGAAGGCGATTCACACAAGGAGACCAAACGTGGACAATCCTATTGTAGCCCATCACTCACATCACTCTGCTAGCAGACGGCTCTCATCGCAATCTCATTTTGTGATACCAAGCCAACAACATCATGAACCCATATCACCTCGCCAGCTTGCTCAAGCTTTTTGCATGCAAAAAGGCAGCTTTCCTAGCTTATTGTGGCCCACCTCGAATTCGAACCATCACCCATCTTTTTCAAATCAGGTTGACTGATGACACTCACCGTAATACAGTGTGCCACTCTAAATTAGGAAAGGGTCACTTTTTATCAACCGTCAATCATACGTAGTCATTCATTTTCACATCTTCATCCTGTGCGACAAGACCACGGACGCTGGCTGCCATGCCGCAGTCCCAGCCGTCGTCTCTCAATAATGGCGAGACACAGCCGCAGCCAACACGGAAGCAACGGTTGGCCGAGTGGCGCGTCCAGCGCGAGGCCGAGAGGCTGCAGAAAGAGCTCCAGCGGCCCAAGCCGCCACCGCCGTTCCGTCCCACATCCTCAACGGCGTCGTCAGCAGCAACAGCACGACCGCGCGCAGCGAGCACGAGCAGCAACGTCAGCAGCATCAGCAACGTCAGCGGCAGCACCGACATCCAACGGCAGCGGCTTGCAGAGAGACGACGAGCGACCATGACAGCGGCAGCACTACCCTCAGTGAAGCGAACGACGAGCACGTCCAGCAGCACGGGCAGCGCGAGCACCGCGCGCAGCCCATCGCGCTCTCCTTCAAGTCGACTAAGCTCACCAGTGGCAGCAGCTACTGCTACTGGAACCTCTCGAGGAGGTGGAGAGCAACGCGGCTACGATAAAGATGAGAGCCCATTGCCACAGCGAGAAGAGGAGACACAACAGCAAGCTGAGAGCGACCGATCGATGCAGTTGCTTCTCCAGGAGAGCTACTACGGGGTCGAGTATGAAGTGGATGAATACCAAGAGCAGCTAGGCCACGAGTTCGAGGCGGAAGGCTCCTCCGAGTCCTTGTCCAGCGTGTCTTCGCCACGCTCCCATGAAGACATCGAAGAGCGGCTCCGGACAAAGATGAAGGAAAGCGACTTTGAAAGCGAGCACTTGGTGACGGTGCAGTCTAGCAGCGTTCATCCTAAAAGCAACGAGGTCGGCAATGCTGACAATCAAGAACAGGAAGAAGGAACGACAGTTGTGAGTGAAATCGTGTCCGTGACGACGGCGGAAACGACCCAAGTGCTTGAAGAGTTCTACGCAGAGACTGACGAGATCAACCCATTTCAGGTGGAAGAAGTGATGGACGCAACAACATCGTGTCAGACGACCGAGGTTTCTAGCGAGACACATGTGTTCCATGACGAAGCCGAAGCGTTTGCCTATGTCCGTGGTGAAGGAGAAGAGAATCAAGTCACTGAGCACACGGTTGTGACTCACAATGCTGAAAGTGGTGACAATACCGAAGAGGAGGTCGTGGTTGTTGAGACCACCACCACGACTACGACGACAACCACAACAATTTTAGAGACTTCTGATGACAATGTGTCAAGCTTAGCACTGCCACTGGATGGTCTAGACATCTCTGAACTTCCGAAGAGCGACGCGGAGCAGTTGAAGAGGATTAAGCAGCGCCAAGCGCGGCTGATGAAGATGCTCGTGATGGTGAGTGTCTTGCCTCTTCTTGCGCTAATCTGGCCGGCGGTTTGCTGGCTGTTCCCGTCGTCCACGTGTGCCGAGATATCCCAAAAGATCCCACAGATGGAGGCTGCGAAATGGAAGGAGTTCACATCACGATTCAAGATTTTTGCCGATGGATTCCTGAGCAAGATTGGACATCCAGAACGCTACGTGTCCAAGGCATTCGGATATTGCTCGTCTAAATGGGATGACATGTGGAGCAACTCGAAATCGCTGTCCATGGTGAAGACTGTACTGTCTGATTCGAGCGAGAAGCTTCACCACTACATGAGCGCGATGTATAATGGCTCGTGCTCTGCGTTCTCGTCTGTGACAAACGCGTGCGCGTCCGTCTGGGATCGTGTGCTGCCCTCTACTGCCAAAGACACGGGTCTGGTGGAGTCGACGCGCGAGAATCTGCTCGACCCATTTGAAGCTGACCAGCAGCTGCTGAACGATAAACTCAAGGCGCTGCTGCTGAAGCAGGAAGCATGGGCGTTGGAAGAGCTCAAGCGGATGAAACAGCGTCGTGTGGTCCACACGTCAGTCACAGACTCGATCCTGTCGGATACGCGCGCGATGGTGATGGAGAGCCTCAAGGAAGCAAAATTGGTCGCGACGTACCATATCGAGGCGTACACGGAAGCGATTTCCGACGAGCTGATCCAATCGATCCAACGCGAACTCGACGAGTACGACCAGAGCGTACGCGAAGACGAACTCAAGCAGGTTGAGGCGGTGGTGGAGCATGAGCAGCACGACCTTGAAGCCAAGACCCATCAAGAGCTGGAGGAGCTGGAGCAATTGAAGCTTGAGACCGATCGAGAACTGGATGAGGAGCTGGATGTTGAAGAACACCAAGTTGTCTTTGCGAAGGAGAAGCTCTTTCAGGAGCTTGAAGAGATTGCCGAGTTTGAGAAGCAGAAGATCGAAGCCGAATACCAGAAAGTAGCTGACACCGTCTCGAAACTCGCAGAGACGGAGACCGATCTCTTGGAAACGGATCTTGAAAATATCGAGAATGAGTTGGTGGACATGTCCACCCGTGAAGAAGAGTGGGTTCGCGAAAAAGATACAAAGCTGCTCGATGAACTGCAGCTGCTCGCGAAACTGGAAACGATGCGGATCACAGCGGAGCGAGAGCGAGCGTTGGCTGAAATCGCGGAAGTCGTCGACCAAGAAGCCAAGCGGATTCGCCAAGAGCGCGAGCAAGCGGAAGCTCTCGCTCATGCGCTTGAAGTTGAAGAACAGCGTTTACTAGCAGAGCGTCAGCGCGTCGAGGCAAAAATCGCTGAGGCAGCTCGTCGTGATGAGGTTCGACTTGAAGAGGAGCGAAAGAGAGCCGAAAAAGCGATTCTGGAGGCGCAGAAGCGGGAGCACGAGCGAATTCGTTCGGAAGCGCTCAAAGCAGAAGAGGAGCTCGTGCAGATCAAGCAGCAAGAAGAGGAGCATGTTCGGATGGAGCATGCGAAGGCGGAGGAAGCGATCGCTGAAGCAGTGCGCGCTGAAGAAGAGCGTCTGCAACGTGAACGCGATGCTCTTCAGGCACAGCTCACCCAGAAAGCCGAACATGAACAGGAGCGACTGCGTGAAGAGCGAGTACGCGCTGAGGAGGTACTCGAACAAGTGCTGGAAGAGCAAGAGAGCGAGATCGTCCGCGCGCAGCGAGAAGAGAGTGAGCAGATTTTGAAGGAAGCAGCACAAGAAACGGAGAAGGTGATGGCAGTTGAACCTATTGACGTCGCTGCTGTTGTTGGCAATGGCGGTGGAAGCATCAAGATCGACATTGTGACGGAAACGGAGGTCCAGGTGCTGTTCACAGACCAAGACGAGCCTGTTATTGCTATTGAACAACAAAATGAATCGTCTGCTTCTATGCTCCCGCTTTCGCCGCCGATCCCAAAGATGGAGCTCTACAAGCTGGGGCTCGTATCCACCGCGTTCCTGGTGCTGGGACTCGTCTCGGCGTACTTTCTGAGCTCTCGCTACAAGCGCCTGGTCGCGCGCAGGAAAAGACAGCGTGGACTGGGATTTCACGCGCGCCGCAAGCGCTGGCAGCGACCCGTGGAGTCCTCAGACTCTTTGGAGTTTGCGGAGGAGGTCGTACTGCTTTCGTCGGCGACGGAGCCAGAACTAGAAGGACTCGGCTACTCCTCGGATGCGTACACTGTGTCGGAGGACCTGAGCCGGACGTCGAGCATCGACGAGCTGGACGAAGCCACGCTGGTCAGTATTACAACGACATCACTGTCGCGGACCGTTACCGCGTACGCTGATGAAACGGAGGAGGAAGAGGATGCTGCTGCTTTCGTTGTTGAAGAGAGCGTGACGATGGAACGGGCCACCACAGAGAATGAAGAGGATGGCGAGGAGGCCGCAGAATCGGTCCAGAGCCTGACCGGATCACCCACGCGCGTCACGCGACGCTCTCGCCGCACTACAACCAGCAGCAACAGACGCGCGTTCTCACCGACATCCTGAGTGCATTTTGAACTATTTTTTATGAGCATTTGACAAGCCCTTATTATGAGTGTGGAGCATGTGAACCCTGATGAATATATAAAGGAAGCCATTTTCAGTTTGTCGAACGTTGTCCATCCATTCTCGACCGTGATTTGCTATTTACACTCTACACTATTCCGTTGTTATCTGACTGCCCCACAACACGCACACTTCACACGTTCAAGAGCTATGGGCGGCAGTCATCATCATCGTCGCCACCGATCGACTGGTACTCGTCGTCCCGCTCGAGGCGCTTGACCACAAGCTTGTAGCCCTCGCGGATCTCGCCGCGGAAGCCCTTGGGGAAGTACGCACGGTTGAACTCGCGGATCTCTTCGTACGTCATGCGATACTTGGCGGCGATGGACTCGGGCGTCTCGTCGGCTTGGACCTCGTGGATCTGCTTGGTGAGCTTCACCTCGGCGACGTTGCGGCGACTCGCCTCTTGCTGCGAGGCGTAGAGGTCCGGGACGATCAGGCGCTCGCCTACGACGAGCTCCGCACGTGCACCGACCGGGTACCGTCCGCGGTTGATCTGCAGCAGGCGCGTGTACGTAATAGAGTACGCCTTGCATATCGACTCGAACGTGTCCTTCTTCTCCACTAGGTGCGTCTTGTACTTGGAGTACGTCGCGGACGACGACGCGTAGGTGACACCATCACTGGCGCCATTGTAACCATCGCTGTCGGCGCTGTCCTGGTTGCGCACGTCCTCCATGTCACCCGTGTTCACGATGCGCACGTGCAGCAGCTGACCTGGAAAGAGCACGCCGCGCTCACCCGCGGGGAAGAACTGGCGGTTGTCCTGCCGCAGCAGCTCCTCGCTCGTGTTGTACTGCGCCGCGATGGTCTTGAGCGTCTCGCCCGAGCGCACGAGGTGCATTTGGCCCCAGCCGTTGTCGATGAAGTCGGGTGGCGGCGGCAGCGACACCTGGCGCGCTTCCTCGACCACAAGCTGCTGGCCCGGATACACCTTCACGCGCGCGTGCTTCTTGGAAGATGACGAAGAGTCCACGGGCGCGAGCATCGGGTTGAGCTCGCGCAGCCGCGTCTCGGTCGTGCTCATCTTGGCGGCGATGCTCGCGAGCGTGTCGCCCGCCTGGACCTCGTAGCGGAAGGGTGACGGCGCCACGGGCGGAGGCGTCAGCGCGTCGTCGTGCTTGCCGCTGCGCGCGCTGCTGCTACCGGACGCGATCGTGCCGTACATGGCTGTGGGATAGAGATGATGTGTGAGCAAGAGAAATGGATGCTTACTCGTTGATGCGAATCAATCAATGGCACTTGCTTGCCTGCGCATGGACCCACACTTGCTGGGGACAAGAGACAAGATTACAGGCTTGTATTCGGAGCGCGCATGGTAATGGTGTACTTTTCATTTGCACTGTTCTGATATAATGCATACGAACAATGAGAAAACAAATTTGACACGCCCAATTCACCACTCAGTAGTTACATAAACTGATTAATTGCATGTTTCTACACTCGCTGTTCCATAAACTCATTCTTTCTTCGACTTTTTTGAACAGCCTTTTTGATGCGCGCCAAACAATTTGTCCAAGGCGAAGAGCTCATCATGAGGTTTCCTTGTCAACATGCCATTCATTCACACACTGCTGATGCCAGCCAACATATCTGAAGTTGTAGATACCAAATGGTCGACTCGCTTTTTTTTTGAAAAAAATACTAGGGACTTCAGTTGATACCTATGTGGAGCAGCAGGGGTCGATGTTGCCCATCATCTGGTCGGCCTCCGTGTCCTTGAACACAAAGAAGCCGATGCCGAGCCCCAGGATAACTGCGACGAACATGAGGCTCTCGTACATCATGATCACAAGCATGATGAAGTACGCGATCGTGATGTTCATCATGTAGAGCCCCGCAAGCACAAGCTTGCACCAGAGCGGGATGCGGCGGATGATCTTGAGCTGCGCGCCGTCAGGACCGAACTGGGACTTGACAGCGTTGAATGAACCTCTCGCCTGGTTCATTGGCGTCTCTAGTTGCAAGTAATCCGCCTGGCTGAACACGATGCCGTAGTCGTTGTAGAAGCGCGTCTGCACGTACTCGCGCAGTTCGCCGATGCCCTCGAGCGATGCGGCGAGCGCCACGATGCCCAGGAACGCAAACGCGTACTTGACACCAGAAGATAGGACCCAGGACTGGAAGAGCAGCATCGCGCACGTCGCGTCGTCACCGAACGCGAGCTGGAAGCCGTCAAACATGACCGATCCGCGCGGTGACGATGATGAGCCGCTGTCGCAAAAACCCGTCGAGCTCTCTGAGGCCGCAAAATACTTCAACGGGTTGGCGTAAATCTCTTGGGCGTGTTCCTCCGAGCACGTGAAGATCTTCTGGCTGCCCATGGAGATCCACGGCACCGCGTACTGGAGCTCCGCGAACTTCTTCTTGCACACAGGGCACTCCATGTCCGTCGCGTCCTTGTAGATCTTGTCGGTCGAGATGTCCACTTTCACTGGCGGACCCAGGTTGGATTTCTGATTTGTAATAGCAACACGCATGAAAGACAAATGAGCCAACCAATCTACCATCATGAACACATACATTCAGATGCAAGACGTACCGGCTGGTTCTGCAGCGAGTCGATGTGGCCCGCCATCTCGCACGCGTAGACGTACTGGTTGCCGAAGATCGAGGCGTTGATGTCGGCCTTGACGTCCATGTCACAGAGCGGACAGGTCGTCTTGCGCAGGTTCTGGCCCGCGTCAACGCCACCCACGAGCAGTGTGAGCGTGAGCGCGAGCGCCACGAGCCACATGCTCGCGCGCGTCTTCAGAGAGGAGCTGCTGGACATCGTCAGCACGGAGATCGCGGAATGCACTGGCGATGAGTGAGATTGATCTGTGTGTATGCGTGTGTTGTGGATGCAGACAGAGAGAGGCCTTGAGTCGTGGATGAAGCGAGTGATGGCGCCTCTTCTTCTTCGTCTCCTTCCTTTCTCACTTCACAATCGAATATGGAGACAGCATCTCCAAATGATTGATTCAACAATAGACAATAAATTACGGGAATATATGTTGACAGAGGTTGCAATTTGGCGACACAGAAAGAACGACTGTCAACTGCACAAAGTTGCTCATTTGGGGCCAATGGTCCAACACGGAAGAGCGAATCCGCTGGACACAGTGTCTTTATGAGAGGGTTCAGCCTGCAATCCAACAAATGCAGGACATTTCGGGATCAAAAGTTGCAGTTACTGCACAGCAACGCTCTGGATTCTGGATTCTATCAACTTGAACCTTACCTTCACCCGATCACAAGATAGACAACCTCTGGTAACGCTGCAAAGTTGAAGCTTTAACTTCGCACTGATATAATCATTCACTGTAGCGTTAGTGGTAGTCTCTCGTGGTATTCAGTACTCGCGTATATTGCAATGGAAAATGCGGTAGTAGCGTTGCACGCTGGAAAGAATTTTCTGAAGTTGCAGCTTGCTGTTGCGTTACTGTTGAGCAGCCAATGGTGAGTACAAAGTCTGTTAAAAGAGAGACAATTGTTTGCCATTGAAATTTTACGATCTCGTATTGTGCGGCTGTTGAAGCTCTAACTCTTCCAAGATCAGGCATGAAAGCGACGAGCGCGACTCGTCGTATCTGACTGATCGCGCGCTTTGAATGTGATGCACCAGGATCCAAAAATCGACCTCAATACACAAGGATATGTGGAAGGATCGACGTGAACTCACGCGATGATTCAACCGAGGGCATCGTCCTGTGATCCAATAAAGCCAACAAGAACAAGTTGGAGGGCAACATGCGTCAAGTTCAACTGCCTGAAACTTCAAACAAAATCTTGTGTCGATTTCCAGCTGGATCTTGGGGTTGGCAACACGTAACACACTACTACATCAAAGCCCTTGCACGCTTTTTTATTAAAATGTGTTTGGCGTTCGCTTTCGCTTGAATATTTTTCAACCGAAACTGAAATGGAGTTTTACAGTTCCTCAAAATCCGCTATGTCAACACAGACACTTTGTCTAGGAATTCTTGTGTGAACCAGATTACGAAAGCATTTCTACACTGTGCACGATCAACAATAGAGATGGGGAGCGTCTGCGTGGCCATGCACTTCGTATTATTGACTCGGTGCAATGCGCGAAAGTGCTCACTTCTTCAATTTGACACTCAATTATAGCATTTTCGAATGCGCTTTTGATGGATACGAAGGTATCTTCACGCTCACGAAGCCTGGGGAACAGTCATAAACACGAGTTTTCTCTGTGACAGATCCAAAATCCAAAAGAAATTAGAGGCAGAGTGCACCTGGCCTCATTCCTCCTCCACCAAAACCAAAACCAAAAAGGCTCCTGATATTTCAATAATGTATTTAAATTACTTCGCCCTTCGTCTCTCAAAGCCCCGAAAATCTGCGCTCACCCCTTTACGCTTCTGGTCGCCAGTTCCATAATTGCCGGCGACGCGCAACAAGCAAAGCCTCCAACCAAAGAAGCCGCTAGCATACGATGCGATCCATGCGCGCGACGCTCGTGGCCACGGCCGCCAGCCTTCTGCTCTGCGCGGCCGGCAGCGCGTCCGCCCACGGGATGCACGACATGCACGGCATGCACGAGATGGCGGACGGCTCCTCTGGGACCACCACCGAGTACAAGTGCCCAGCGTGCCGCATGTCCACGATGAAGTCGGGCTACAACAACGCCAACTACGTCGAGCTCACCAAGGGCCAGCGCGTGTACACGTGCGGCATGGACGCGCGCAACTTCGCGGACTATTCGTTCAAGTCCACGGACACAGCGTACATCGCTGCGAATCTGGTGCGTCCTTTCTCTGATATAATAGTGTTTGTGGTGTTTGTGTGGATGAAATCAATTGTGCTGACGTATTGTGTGTGTGCATGAATAACAGGCCGAGTTTGTGGTAAACAAGACCGATACCGACAACTACGACCTGTGTGAGAAGTCGTGCCCCGAGTGCGCGAACGGCATCACGGACCCGATCTCGGGCGACAAGATCACGACCGACAACTTCCAGTTTGTGTGTTTGCTGAACGGCCAGAAGCTCTACTTTGCCTCCGAGAAGACCAAGTTCGAGTACCTGAGCAACGTCAACAAGTCGCCACGGTACCTGGTCGACAAGGTCATCTGCACGGGCACCACTTGCTCGGACGCCACCCAGATCACGGTGCTCAGCGCTGCTGCCAAGGACATGAAGCCCGACCTGACTACTGCCTCGGCCTCCACGACTACTCCAAGCTCGTCCACTTCGGGTAGCTCTACGCCGAGCCCGTCGTCCATTTCGGCGACGGACAGTGGCACTGCCTCTGCCATCACTACAAACCTGGACACGTTCTGCTCGGGCGAAGGCTCGGTCATGTTCAACGGCTTCCAGTCGACCATCAACGGCTCGTGCGTGCGTCTTTTCTTCCGCCCATGGGTGCTCAACAACGGTCTCAAGTACTTTTTCGGCTTCCTCGGATGCTTTGGGCTCGCGGTGTTCAACGAGTTCCTCGTGAAGAACAGAGAGCAAGTGCGTAAGAAACTGCTGGAGGCGCGCAAGGGCCGCCCGATGGACAAGGCGCACAAGTTCCAGTGCAAGATCCTCTTGGCGCTCATGTACATGGTGCAGATGACGATCGCGTACTTGGCGATGCTCGTGGTGATGATTTATGAGACGGGGCTCTTCATCGCGCTCATCCTGGGCTTTGGCGCGGGCTTCCTGCTCTTCAAGAACCTGGACTTGGATGTCACGGAAGAGCGCGGTGTGTGGCGATACACGGACCCGTCCACTGTGCGCATCCGTGTCGCGGGCATGTCGTGCATGAAGAACTGCGGCACGACCGTCGAGAACGCTCTGAAGAACACGTCAGGCGTGACCAACGCATTTGTCAATTTTGAAGAAGGCTGCGCGTACGTGGCTGGTGCCGCGCCGTACAGCACGCTGATCGAAGCCGTGGAGGCGGTCGGCTTCTCTGCAGAGATGGATGGCTCCGTGACATCGTCGAACGCGTAAGCCGATACATTATTTTCAAACTCTTGCGCGCTATCTTTCCTTCTTTATTGGCTTTCTCGCGGTTTAGTCGGTCACTTGACGATCCAATGGAACAGCGACAGCGGGGTCACTCACCAATACGCTGGAGCGTGTTCCATGGCGTCGTGTTGTTCGACTGATAAGCAGAAAACCCGAAAGAGAGAAAGAAAGCATGTGCTTTAAAGATGCAAAGTTGAGTTCTCATCGCGCTGTGTGTATTTCTATGTGTGCTTTGATGCCTGTGAAATAGAAAAAAAGATTGCTAGCTGCTTCGTTTCATGCTTCAGCGCTCGGAGGTGTTCATTTGTTGGACAGGTGTGTGGTCATGTACCTTTTCAGATCACTGAAATTTGCTGCAATCGCATGCTTCCGGTGTTGCAATGTTCAGCATTTTATAATGAGCACAGTGGATTTTCAGCTACTTCGAACAGATTATTCATGGCAGATACAACTCTGTCGAGCTTCTCGCTTGATCAATCCACCGCCAGTTGTACTCGGAAAATGGCTGGTTGGGTTCAGCTTTTCACTCCGTTTCCCACTACTTTTTTGTAAATGGTTCCTGAAAAGTTTCCAGCAAGTGGCGGACTTTCTTGGCGCCGACGCCCGGACACAGCGACAGTTCTTCCATGGACGCGTTCATGAGGCCACGCACGGTGCCAAAAGTGGACAGCAGCGTCACGACGTCCGTCTTGTTGACCGACCGGATGGACGTGAGCACGTCGTTGGCTTTTGGCAGGAACTCGGCCTCGATCTTCTCCTTGATGAGCGTCGCCGACTTGTTCTCGTACGCCTTGAGCGTCTCCAGGTACCGCGCGGCCTCGATCCAGCTCCACGCCAGAATGAGCGTGAACTGGCTCAGCAGTGTCACGCGGTTGATCTCACGCAGTGCGATCTCGTTGTCGTCCACGTCGACAAAGCAGAGCACGACCTTGGTGCGGTACGGCGCCGGATCTTCTTTCCGGATGCGGTGGATGCGCTCTTCTAGGTAGTTCCCATGCAACAAGTGATAGCGCACACTGAGAAACAGCACGCAGCACGAGGTTTCCATGACGTAGTCTGGTACGAGTCCGTCTTTGAACTCGAAACTCACGTTCTTCACGGCTTTCAGCAGCGGGTTGCCGGTCTGGCAGCGATTCACGTACACAAGCGTCGCCGCGTCCTTGGAGCTGGTCGGTGGCAATAGGCGTGGTGCATCAGCAGTCGACGACGGAGTCGTTGCTGTTGCTAATGGAGGCGGCTTGGGCTTTGTATACGAGTCTGTGCTGCGGATTGCGGCGAACGCCTCGTTGAACGTGAGCGAGCTGCTGCCGCTGTGCGTCAAGTACCGTGGCGTCTCTTCGCCTTCACCGAGCGTGCGTGAGTCAAAGAGGCTGCGCGTAGGAGTAGTAATAGTGGCGCTGGGGACTTCGTGACTGAGCGACGGCGCGTCACTAGACGAAGCGCCAGCAGCACCTTCAGAAAGCGCGTCTTCTTGGTGCCACTCGGACATGATCACATTCAGCAATTGCGTGGGTTGAAATGATGGCTGCTTTGCAGCAGTTTCGATTAAGTGCGATACTTGATCAGGGTACCTACACTACAGTGGAGAATGCTCCAGAATCCATCATTTCACAATTTTATTGCAGAAATAAACAAAGCAAGAGTGAAATTGCGATAATAGATATTCATATTTCTATAAAATACGCAATGTAAGCGTACAATCATATGCTTGTATTGCAACATTAAAAATAATGAGCTGTCTATAATGGTAGTTTTGAAAAATTTGCTGGCTGCCAAAGATAAAGAGCTGTCTATAATCGCAATTTTAAATAAATTGCTGGCTGCCGATTCGGATTCGGGTCGCCAACTGTCGCATCCATCACCAGCGGAAATTGAAGCAGAATTGCGGATTCGATTCGCCGGAAGGCGCTTCAAGCTCAGAAACCAAACTCCGCACGCCATTTGCGGATTCTCTCCGTCGCAGCAAGATCTCCACCAAGCAGACCAGACCAAGCAGCACCGCACGTCTGGCTCCATCCGCTTCGCCCATCTCACAGTTCACACGTCTAGCGAAACAGAGAAAGAAATAGAGAGATGGCAGACCTTGCAGCCACTCCGTCCGAGTCGTCCCTCGTGCAGTCGCTCCGCATCAACACGAATGCGTCGGCTTCTTCTTCTTCTTCGCTGACGATCGCTCCTGCGTCGACGACCGCGACCAGCACCAGTAGTGGCACGGTCACGTCTCCGCGTAACGAGTTCTACGTGTCGCAGCGTGCCGCCGACTATGAGCTCAGCAAGATCGACACGCTCTCGATCGAGGAGCAGGAGATCCTCTCGAACATCCAGGAGCTCCAGTTGCAGCTGATGCAGCTGCGCGCGGAAGAGGACGAAGACAGTGAAGACGAAGCCACACCGAGCACCCAATCGGGCTCGTCCAGCCAGCTCATCGTTGTCTCGAACAACCTGCCAGTCTTGCTGGAGCGCGTACCGCAAACTGGACGCTGGAAGGCGACGAAGACCACGGGTGGACTCGACAAGCTTATGTGTCTCACGGGCGTGCGGAATGACCTGAACTTCCTCTGGGTCGGATGGGTCGGCCAGCATATCCCCAAGCATGAGCACGAGTCTGTGCGAAGACTGTTGCTGCAGCACAACTGCCTGCCGGTCTTCCTCTCGTCCGAAGTCGCGAACCGCCACAACGGGTTTTCCTCGGAAGTGCTCTGGTCGCTCTTCCACTACGTGTCGGAGCCTGTCGCACTGACGTCGCAGCCAGGTGTGAGTGCGACCTCGAACTCGAACAAGCGGTTCAACAAGCAAGACTGGCGCGCGTACGAGTCGGCGAACGAGAGCTTTGCTGATGCAATCGCGGAAATCTACAACGAAGGCGACTCGGTCTGGATCCACGACTACCACTTGATGCTACTGCCGTCGCTTTTGCGCCAGCGCATCCCATTGTGCCACATTGGGTGGTTCTTGCACACTCCGTTTCCGTCGTCGGATGTGTACACTCGCCTGCCTGTGCGATCGCAGCTCTTGACTGGTGTGCTCCAAGCGGATCTCGTCGGGTTCCAGACTTTCGACTACGAGCGTCACTTCCTGTCGACCTGTCAGCGTCTACTTGGCGTCGATTGTTCCCACAAAGGCATTCGCAGCACGCTTGGCGACCGCGACCATTTCACATCGATTGGCGTGTTCCCGATTGGCATTAGCATTGAACCGTTCGCGCGAGCCGCCTCAAGTGTGCAGACACTGAACCGCGTGAACGATTTGCATCGCAAGTTTGGCTCGAAGCGCATCATTCTCGGTATTGACCGCTTGGACAACATCAAGGGCATTCCGCACAAGCTGATGGCGATGGAAGTGCTGTTGAGTCGTTTCCCAGAATGGCAGCACAATGTCGTGCTCGTTCAGATCGGCATCTCATCCCGCTCTAGTGTCGTTGAGAGCGTCTCGACTTCCAGTTCAAGCGAAAGCAGCTCCACCGCCGAGAAGAGCAGCACGAATGCATCGGGATCTGGTTCGAAAGCAGCATCTGGCGCCAGCAAACCGCCAGCAGAGTCTACTGCGAACGCGGCTTACGACTCGTCGCACCAGCTTGAGATGAGTACGCACAGCTACAAGAATCTGCTGTCGCATGTGAACCAACTCGTTGGCCGTATCAACGGCACGTACGGTTCGCTGGACTACGCTCCGATCCATTTCATCCATCAGCACAATACCCCGCACGAAGAGCTCTGCGCCTTGTACGACTTGGCAGATGTGTGCTTGGTCACGTCGACTCGCGATGGCATGAACTTGGTGTCGCATGAGTTCGTTGTGTGCCAGCAGCACTTCATGCGTCGCAAGGAAGAGCGAAAGAAAGCAGCGCAAGCAGCTGCGCGTGGGAGCAGCAGCTCGAACATGAACGCAAGCAGCGCAGCGAGCGATGTTAAGAAGGAACCATCGTCGTCGAAGAATTCGTCGGCGTCATCTCCGCAGGTTTCGCCGACAAAGATCCTGACCGAGTGGGAGGGTGAAGAAGGCGGACCAGGTGTGCTAGTTCTTAGCGAGTTTGCTGGTTGCTCGCAGTCGCTGAGTGGCGCGATTGTGATCAATCCATGGAACACGGAAGACTTGGCGCTGAGTATTCACCAAGCACTGAGTATGAGTCGTGCGGAGCGTGAGATTCGCCAGCAGAAGCTGTACCGATACGTGTCGTCGAACACTGCGACAGCGTGGAGCATGCAGTTTCTCGGCGAGCTCGGTGATGCAGTCCAGAAGAACCGTGTCCGCAGCGCTCAACTGCCGAAGCTCGATTTCAAGGACATTGTTCAGGCGTATCGCAAGTCGAAGAACCGCGTGATCATCTTGGACTACGACCGCACGCTGACGCCGCAGCACTCGCTTTTGCCATTAGCGGCGGTTGGACCCAACTTTAAGTCGCTCTTGGACTCGTTGAGCGCGGATGAGAGCAACATGGTGTTCATTTTGAGTGCTCGTGAGCGTAAATTCCTCGAGACGTGGCTCAATGGTGTGCGCGTTGGCGTCGCTGCTGAAGACGGTTTTTTCTACCGCATGAACCTGCGTAACGACCGCGAGCAGTGGAAGACGATGAGCAAGTTCCATTATGACTCAGCCACAGCGCGCGCTGGCGTGAGCACTGGAAACACTGTCGATTCGAGCTACATGTCGCAAGGTGATGCGCAAAGTCGCCGCAGCATGAGCATCAGCAGCTTCTCATCGTATGGAGGGGGATACGCCAGCAGCAACCCAACTGGTGGCGGCGTTAGCGGACCGGTTAGCAGCACGGACTCATTTGTTGACGAAGACACTTCGTGGAAAGATCTGGTGCTGCCAGTGATGGTGAACTTCACGGATCGCACACCGGGAAGCTACATTGAAGACAAGGAGAGCTCGCTCACATGGTACTACGACGATGCGGATCCGCACTTTGGCGGATGGCAAGCGAAGGATCTGCAGATCATTCTCGAGCGTCAGCTGATTGGAACTGCACTCGAAGTGTACCAGGGCCACAAATGGGTCTGTGTGGAGCATGAGGGCTGCACGAAGACGAAAGTGCTCGAAGGAATCCTCAAGCACCTGTCGCTCCCGCAGCAGATTTCGAAGAAGAACAACCAGGAAGTCGACTTTGTGCTTTGCGTGTGTGACGATGTCACGGATGACCAGATGTTCCAGACGTTGAACACGCTAGTGGCGGAATCCAACGAGCGTCACGAAAACCGCAAGAAAGAGGCCGAGGAGAAGGCTGCGAACGTGCAGAAAGCGCGCGAACGCAGAGATTCGATCACGGGCCCGCCGACCTCTAGCAGTGCTTCACGATCGCAGCGATCTGGAATGCCATCAACACCTGCTTCTCTAAACAGATCGAAGAGCGCCGGATCGCGATCGACTGGTTCGAACGGCAGCAGTGGTGCAGCTGGACAAAGTCAGCGCAATAAGTCAGCGGCTCAAGGAAACCCAACGACTGGTGCGGACGAGAAGAAGAAGCGAGGAACGTCGAAGCGTGCTGCTTCCGAAAACAGCAACAGTCTGGCGCGTAAAGTGCAGGCGCCAAGTGAGGACGGTGAGGTGGATCCTATCGAAGAGCCCATTGATGAAGACAACAAGGTCGCATTCAGCCGATTGCACAAAGTGCCCGTGCGCATGGCGGAGAATGTGTCGATCTTCACTGTTGTGGTGGGTCAGGACGTGCAGCACAGTGGCGGTCGCCACGCGTGGTCATTTGGCGTCGACTCGCTCAGCGACATTCGCAAGGTTCTGAATGAATTTGTGGACGTGAGCCGCAAATCCGGCGCGATCGCGAGCTCCAATGCTCTCTCAAGCTCCCAGGGCGAAGCCGGTCAAGTATCTGCGAACAACAACGCGCTGAGCGAGGCTGAGAGTGCGGCATTGCTCGAGTCGATCACCGCAATCGACAGCGAAGGGTCCAAGACTAGCATTGCGCCATGAGACCACTAGACCAAGAAATGCAAACGAGTATACATTGCTGTTGTTAACTTCCCATTCATTCTAAAGTAAATCGTAGAAGTAGTCAAGACCTACAAACACATAAAATCAAAACAAAATCGTGAGTGTGCGTTGAAGTACATCAAGACCAGCATCATAATTGCCACCAGAAAACCCACCTTGTCCAAGCTCCCAGACGGCGGCGCCAACGCCGTACTCCTCAAAGAGCTGCAGGCGATCGTGGAGAAACTGCAAACACGGGTAGAACACCACGTGGTGGTCGCCGCCATCCACAGCGTAGTACTCACTGAAGCATTCCTGTTCACAAGCACGATCCATAGCGGTGTCAGTTTGACAAGCAGGTGCAGCCACATATTAGACAGATCGGGTGAGACGTACGTGTGAACTCGCATCCCAGCGGATCTTCTTGACGTCTTGGCTGGTCAGTGTGTTGATGTACGATGGTCCCGTCACAGCGTCTACAAGTCAATCATTCGCATAGAAATGTGAGTATAGGGGATCAATCAATACCAGAACAGCAAGCAGCTCCATTGCTTTAATCTTACTGTACCTGAGTTGTCGTAGCCGTAGAACGGGATCCCGAGCAAAATCTTCTCTTTCTCAGCGTCAGTGAGAGCGTCAAGCGTCGTGCGCAGCCACGGGAGCGGCGCGTTCGGCCCCGGCACCTGGTAGTCGTACGCGTTCATGGAGAACCGATGCACCACCGGCAGCAGCTCCTGGAACATCTCGTGCGTGATCGGCAGTTTGCCCTGTTCACAATGGCAAACCAACAGACAAAGCGTTAGTTGGTTAAACTGGCAGCAGAGTCGCTCACATCATATACAGTGTATCACACCCCCTTGGTGCTGCGGTTAAGCACGAGCAGCAGTAATTTGTTGGCCTCCTGGAAGGCTTCGCCCATCTGCAGCAGCAGGTCCATCGTGCCCTCCACCACGGGGATCTCGAACACAAAGCCTTCGAACGCGTGTTTCTCACTCAGCGTCAGCAGTTCGCTGATGATCAGCGGCACGTCTGTCGACGCGAGCTTGTTGCGCTCGTAGACCACGCGCGGTACGATTGCTGGCCCATCGTCGCCTCGCACATCCTGGACCCACTGGCGATCGATGTCGTGCGTTCCAGCGACAACAGGCTTGTTCTCTTTCGGGTCTTCTCGGATTTGCAGCCACACGGGCGAGATATACGTAAACTTGTTCCGGAAGAGCTTGGCAAAGTCGTACCCGCGGCTGTTCCAGGGTGTCACGTACCCGAGCGTCTCGCCACCGAAGCCCTTCAGCTTGTCGTTTGTCGCGAATCGGAAATGTTCCTATATGCAACAGATCACAAGTGTCAATAGCCGTGAGTCTTTGGATTTCACTGTAGATCTTGTGGTATCTCTAGTCAGTTGGTTACCTTAATGATGTCCTGCACTTTTGGTTTCTTGGTCACGAGTCCTCGCACGAGCACCGACTCGATGGTCACAGCTGCGCCATCCGTTACCGCGCATTGCTGCCCTTCGCACTTTCTAGTGGGCCCCGCAGCATCCAGCTGAATAGAGATCGTTTCACATACGAATGCAGTCAGTTAGTCATTCAGAATAATGTTCATGATCCACCTCAAACTCAGAGGCAGAAGAACGAGGAGCTTATGGTAAAACAAACTCACTCGGTTGGAGAGAAAGTCAAAGTCGTCCGAGTCGTCCTCTTCGTCATCGTCCTCTTCGTCGCTTGGCCACGACGCAGCGGCAACGCCACTAGCGCCACGTTCACCCTCTCTAGCGATCGTAGCGATGAGTACGACGCCCAGCGCCAGCGTGAGTAGCAGCGACTGCAGTTTCCGGATCGCCATTGTTGTTGACCTTGTGAGCGTTGGGCATCGATGTGGAGTGGGGTACAGAGAGGTTACGTAAAGGCTACAGGATACGTGTAACCGAGGTCGCTTTTCGGATTTGCCTCTTCTGCTTTTACTTTCTTAAATCAGTAGATTTAAGGATTTATGAAAAGCTCAAATCTACTGAGACTGATTATAAGCAGGAATATATTTATTTAAATAATAAATAAGGTAGTTCTTTCTTTAAATAATGCTAAATCAGTTGATTTTTTAAATCCTAAATTCTGAATTTGAGAAAGCAAAAACAAAAAAACGAATCTAAAAGCCGGTAATCTACCGGTTTGAGAATTAAATAGTCTCTAATCTAGGATACCGGAAGCATACCGGTAATTGGTCTGAATCCAATTGGGCTAACCACAACCGGTATATTTGCATTACAGGCAACGTTCCCAATATTGAGCTCCAAAAAATGTGAAAAAACATTGAAATATAGAGGTGTTTACATGATAGAGGTATAAAGATATGCAGGTTCGCTCGCTATCAAATCCACTCAGCAAGAAGTTGT